>WNGS01034830.1:5623-31975 GCA_020271785.1 Procambarus virginalis | reverse complement strand
TGCAACAATCAAATCAACTCTTGTCACAATTTTGCAGCAATCAAAGCAACTGTTGTCACAATTCTGCAACAATCAAAACAACTTTTGTCACAATTCTGCAACAATCAAAACAGCACTTGTCACAATTTTGCAACAACCAAAACAACACTTGTCACAATTTTGCAACAACCAAAACAACACTTGTCACAATTTTGCAACAACCAAAACAACACTTGTCACAATTTTGCAACAACCAAAACAACACTTGTCACAATTCTGCAACAATCAAAACAGCACTTGTCACAATTTGCAACAACCAAAACAACACTTGTCACAATTTTGCAACAACCAAAACAACACTTGTCACAATTCTGCAACAACCAAAACAACACTTGTCACAATTCTGCAACAATCAAAAAAGCACTTGTCACAATTTTGCAACAACCAAACAACACTTGTCACAATTTTGCAACAACCAAAACAACACTTGTCACAATCTCTGCAACAACCAAAACAACACTTGTCACAATCTCTGCAACAAACAAAACAACACTTGTCACAATCTCTGCAACAAACAAAACAACACTTGTCACAATCTCTGCAACAAACAAAACAACACTTGTCACAATCTCTGCAACAAACAAAACAACACTTGTCACAATCTCTGCAACAAACAAAACAACACTTGTCACAATCTCTGCAACAACCAAAACAACACTTGTCACAATCTCTGCAACAACCAAAACAACACTTGTCACAATCTCTGCAACAAACAAAACAACACTTGTCACAATCTCTGCAACAAACAAAACAACACTTGTCACAATCTCTGCAACAAACAAAACAACACTTGTCACAATCTCTGCAACAACCAAAACAACACTTGTCACAATCTCTGCAACAAACAAAACAACACTTGTCACAATCTCTGCAACAAACAAAACAACACTTGTCACAATCTCTGCAACAAACAAAACAACACTTGTCACAATCTCTGCAACAATCAAAACAACACTTGTCACAATCTCTGCAACAATCAAAACAACACTTGTCACAATCTCTGCAACAATCAAAACAACACTTGTCACAATCTCTGCAACAATCAAAACAGCACTTGTCACAATCTCTGCAACAATCAAAACAACACTTGTCACAATCTCTGCAACAAACAAAACAACACTTGTCACAATCTCTGCAACACACATATACAAAGGCCGTCAAAGCAAACATCGTCGCTACAAAAGCCTTGGAAAGCTTGCCAGAGAATCTTGTGTGTTGTTCAACGACTTCTCCGTCGTCGTCGTCGTCGTCGTCGTCGTCGTCGTCGTCGTCGTGTCAGAGTAGCCTACGTCGTCTCATCAACACCTTCTACAATACACTACACACATTCTACATCACTGTAACCACCTACACGGCACACGTGTCATGTAGATGCACACACACGTGTAAAGCAGTGTAGTGTAGATGTAACTATCTACACTACACTGCTACATAAAAATAAAGAACATTTGTTCTTCTTTATGTTCACTGTGCATTGGTGGATTTATAATGTAATTTTATTGGAGGTATTGTGGTTTCTGTTCTAGGTTCAGGATTATACCAACGGTCCAAGTGTCTTCTTATAGCAGCGTTTATTTCCGCGTTGCTATATCCATTGTTCACCAATACCTGAGTTACTCTTTCAAACTCTCTACTCACGTTGCTCCATTCAGAGCAGTGGGTAAGCGCTCGACGAATATAAGCATTGAGAACACTGGCTTTGTATCTTTGGGGGGCACTCACTTCTACCGTTCAGGCATAATCCTATGTTGGTGGGCTTGGTATATACGTTGGTGCTTAAAGAGGTTCCTGTTTTTGTTATTAGTACATCCAAGAATGGCAGACTGTTATTTTCACTATTTTCATGTGTGAAACGGAGTCCCGACTCTCTCTCTAGATGGCTTTTTAGATCAATTACTTCATCTGGATCTTTTATTATGACGGAAATGTCATCTACATAACGGCAGTATACAATTGTCTACTGCCGTTATGTAGATGACATATTCGTCATCTGAAGTATATGAAACCTGCCATATACTGCAGGTACGTTGACGACATTTTTATGCAGGTACCTGATGTCAGACATCTGCAGGAGCTGAAGGAGGAATTGGAACAAAATTCGGTGTTAAGTTTTACTTACGAGATGGAGAGAAATGGGAAGCTGTCCTTTCTAGATGTAACAGTCACAGAAAGGAATGGTGGCTTCCACCCTGCAGTCTACACTAAGGAAACTAACATAGGATTGTGCCTTAATGTCAACAGTGACTGCCCAGACAGCTACAAGAGGAGTGTTGTCAACGCTTACGTCGACCGTGCTCTCAGCCACAGCTCTGGTTGGAAGCAGGTCGACGATAAACTCTGTAGGGTAAGGCAGGTCCTAGTCAACAATGGCTTCTCTAAGAGTTATGTTGATGACGACATTAAAAGAAAGGTGAAACGCCATGCAACCTCTGAAGAGTCAACTAACACAACACCGGTACCCCCTATTAGACTGTTTTACAGGAATTTCTTTTCGACGGCTCATAAAAGGGAGGAAAATGTTCTGAAAGATATTATTGATAGGAATGTTATCCCTACAGACAAAAATCAGAAGATACAATTGACAATTTACTACAAAAACAAGAAAACCGCGAACCTACTCATGAAGAACTCCCCAGACACCAAACAGAACGTCTTGAAGGAAACCAACGTCGTCTGTGCCTGCACATGCCCACTTGGGGACTGTCAGCCCCAAAGATCTCAGTATATAGGCAGGACAACAACGTCTCTTTCTAGACGATTAACAATGCTCAAACAACAAGGCTCCATCAAGGAGCATATAATCTCTCACAACCAGACCATCACCAGAGATATATTGACAAGCAACACAGAAATTATCGACAGATTCAACGACAACAGGAGACTCGACATCAGCGAGGCACTACACATCAAAAAGTCAACACCAACAATCAACAGCCAATTAACACATAATTACGTTCTACCCACTTCAAGACCCTGAACCAACACAGAAGCAAGAAGAGAAAATACGCAATGGCCCCATTGATTTGAGTTCTGACTATGTAAAATTACCTTTACCCATTGATTTTTGTTTGGAGCCGGTCGGCCGAGCGGACAGCACGCTGTACTTGTGATCCTGTGGTCCTGGGTTCGATCCCAGGCGCCGGCGAGAAACAATGGGCAGAGTTTCTTTCACCCTATGCCCCTGTTACCTAGCAGTAAAATAGGTACCTGGGTGTTAGTCAGCTGTCACGGGCTGCTTCCTGGGGGTGGAGGCCTAGTCGAGGACCGGGCCGCGGGGACACTAAAGCCCCGAAATCATCTCAAGATAACCTCAAGAGATACTCAAAAACCTTTGTCATATCATCTCACCCAAAAACGAATATAAGCATGAAACGGAGTGCGTACAATTTTGTCTTTGAAAATGTAAGAAGTCTCTTGTGAAATTCTTCTAGGCGTCAGGCCATAAATAAAATGTGAAAATGAACTTTGGAGAGTCAATTTTTCAATTACCCTCGACAACTAAGAAAAACTTAAGAAATATTGAAAAGATTCGTGTTAGAATCATTAATCTTACTCTTTCGGTTATATTCAATATACATACATACATACATACATACATACATACATACATACATACATACATACATACATACATACATACATACATACATACATACATACATACATACATACATATATACATACATACATACATACATATATACATACATACATACATAACATACATACGTGCATATATATACATACATACATACATACATACATACATACATACATACATACATACATACATACATACATACATACATACATACATACATACATACATACATACATACATACCATACATACGTGCATACATATACATACATATATACATACATACATACATACATACATACATACATACATACATACATACATACATACATACATACATACATACTACATACATACATACATACATAAATACATACATACTACATACATACATTCATACATACATNGTTACCGTGGTTGATCATAGATTATCAGGGAAGTGATAGGGGGGTCTCTGTTCGTTTGAAGATAAAGTTAAGATAAGTAAAGAAGATCAGTTTAGAACCCCTATCCCCTAATAAATCATTGCACCTCTAAATATTCATCTTGAAGCCATCCAACAATATCCACAGCCAACATCTCGTAAAAAAAATGTGTGATTATAGGATTGGTCTCTTATTAGAGATAATTTTGAAAGAATTTTAGACGTTGCAACCCCATTAATCAACCTCACCAGCCCTAAAAGAAAATTAGTTTGGACCACCACACAATCCATTGCCTTCGATCAATTGAAAACTTTGATGTATACTAATCCCATTCTGGCCTCTCCAGATGTGAAACAACCCTTCATCCTTAATGTTGATGCCAGCAGCACCGGCATTGGGGGTGTCCTGATGCAGCAGAGAGAGAGGGGGAAGTCCTACCAGTCAGCTGCTACAACTACAAGATGATGCCTCATCAACAAAACTACAGCACTATAGAGAAGGAGCTACTCGCCATTGTGCTGTGCCCACAACGATATGAACCTTACATCCTAGGACACCAACCCATCACCATCTATTCCGACCAAAATCCTCTTCGATTTCTACAACAAGCCCAATTCTTCAATCAACGTTTACTTCGATGGGCCTTGTACTTGCAAAATTACAACCTGAAGATCTTCTACATCAAAGAATCGAAGAACACAGTTGCAGGCGCACTATCCCGTGTCCATGAAGTGGAACCTCCCACTTCCAACATTCCTCCGGCATCAACATCTCAGACAATAGGAAGTGGCTTCGGGTAGGAGCTGTCACGTAATTCTCCAGCAGAGGAAACTGCCTCTTCCTATTCACCTGCATGTTACGACACTCTACATGTCACCTGTACGCCAGCCAACCCCAGACGTATATCAGGGGATCATCCACCGTCACCCTCCACCCTGCCCCAGAGCCCCAGGCGGTTCTTCCGTCAGCTCTGGTTATCTGTGGGTTTATCTGGAAGCCGGCAGCAGTTTCGCTGCCGGTTTCTAGTTCCAAGCCTCAGAGGCAAAGGATGTGGCGTCACCAGCAGGGGTATAAGGACCCCCTGACCCCGCTCACCATATATAACCGTAGTGTCGGATGGAACGACAAGAATCCAGAAACAAAATATAGAAACCTCCCAAAATTAGGAATATTTTAATGTAGCGAAATCCCACATAAATGGTTGAGCTGCCCCTCTCGTCTGGAGGAAAAAAACAGATTTACTTCAAATGGGGACGATTAACAGTCATTCATAGAGAACGGACTTCAAGGACATATGATAAACTAAAGGAAACTCATATTCGCTGGAAGCGGAGACAAATTTTGGTATTTTCTTATGGGATAAATTAATGAGCCAAATTGGATAACCCAGTAATAGAGAATATTGCCTCAGCAGTGCTGGAGGCAGCTTCTGGAAAGGACAAAGCAATCTTCCTTGCTGTGCAAGCCTCCTATGCTGGGGACTTTCTATTGGCAGTCCTTAATTCCACCTTGGGCACCCGCCTGGACCATCAGGACCTAAGTATCGGTGTTGCCCTGCGCCATGCCGCCCCTATCTCCACCGAACACCAGAGTATCGGCATAGCGTCGGCAGACCATTACGACAGCCATGGTCGCCTGTCGTAAGTCAGAGGGAAACACTGCCAGACATCAAGAGAAGTTAAACTACAGCCAGGTGTCCGTAACAAAGTGAGCTACAGTTGTGCACACCTGACAAACAGTAGAGCAAGAGTAACACGAGGCTGACACAAGCAACAGAGCAACAATAACACGAAGCTGACACAAGCAACAGAGCAACAGCAACACGAGGCTGACACAAGCAACAGAGCAACAATAACACGAATCTGACACAAACAATTGAGCAACATTGCATGTCAGAACTCAGCAAAAGGTGATTAGTAATATTCCTCTCACTTGAAATTCAACGCACTTTCGGAATCCAATATTGCTGTTGAAATTATCTTGATATCCAGGCATGAGAAGCTCCTGTGTTCCATCAAACTCTTCACTTCATAAAAGGCGTTTTCGCTCGCGTTAGATCACTCTTTCCACTTAAACTGCTCAAGGATTGAAATAGAAGGCTTCTGGGTTGCTGAGTTTACAAAATCTATTTCTATTTGTTCTCGCGTAGTTGTGCTTGGGCGAGAGGGGGGGTTGCTTCGGCTCTTTAATTGGTCCTGCCTCTCAACTGACTATCAGTAGGAACACAACGCAATAACTTGCGTTTGTCTGTCTTTACGTTTGGGGGGTACGTTGTTTTTATACTGGCTGAACAACACTCAGTACTGTCTGAGCTCTGTACCACACGGAGGTGGTACAGGGCTCTGTACCACACGGAGGTGGTACAGGGCTCTGTACCACACGGAAGTGGTACAGGGCTCTGTACCACACGGAGGTGGTACAGGGCTCTGTACCACACGGAAGTGGTACAGGGCTCTGTACCACACGGAAGTGGTACAGGGCTCTGTACCACACGGAAGTGGTACAGGGCTCTGTACCACACGGAAGTGGTACAGGGCTCTGTACCACACGGAGGTGGTACAGGGCTCTGTACCACACGGAAGTGGTACAGGGCTCTGTACCACACGGAAGTGGTACAGGGCTCTGTACCACACGGAAGTGGTACAGGGCTCTGTACCACACGGAAGTGGTGCAGGGCTCTGTACCACACGGAGGTGGTGCAGGGCTCTGTACCACACGGAAGTGGTACAGGGCTCTGTACCACACGGAAGTGGTACAGAGCTCTGTACCACACGGAAGTGGTACAGAGCTCTGTACCACACGGAAGTGGTGCAGGGCTCTGTACCACACGGAAGTACGTCCTTATTTTTCACTAATTAACCATTAGTGATTCTTTAGTCATACGAACTGATATTTTGAATACTGTAAATAAATAAGTTCTGTAAATAATTAAATTTTTTATATATCAAAATTTTCTAAATAAAATTTTGTATATAACAAAATTTTGTAAATAACTAAACTTTGTAAATAACTAAATTTTGTAAATAAAATTTGGTAAATAAAAATTTTCTAAATATTTTTTTACAAAACTACAAAAAAAATTCACAAGACCTATTGGCATCTCATATTCACATCCGCCTAATTTATTTATATATTTTGTATTTATATATATACAACAGTTGTTACATTCTTGTACAGTACGCGTAGCGTTTCGGGGCAAGTCCTTAATCCTATGTTCCCTTTAGGTGACGTCTTTATGCTCATATGTTGCTTTAGGTGACGTCATTATCCTCACATGGTGCTTTAGGTGACGTCATTATCCTCATATGTTGCTTTAGGTGACGTCATTATCCTCACATGGTGCTTTAGGTGACGTCATTATCCTCATATGTTGCTTTAGGTGACGTCATTATCCTCATATGTTGCTTTAGGTGACGTCATTATCCTCACAGGGTGCTTTAGGTGACGTCATTATCCTCACTTGCTGCTTTAGGTGACGTCATTATCCTCACATGCTGCTTTAGGTGACGTCATTATCCTCACAGGGTGCTTTAGGTGACGTCATTATCCTCATATGCTGCTTTAGGTGACGTCATTATCCTCACATGCTGCTTTAGGTGACGTCATTATCCTCACATGCTGCATAAACTAGCCAACATAAACTAACATAAACTAGCCAACATAAACTAGCCGACATAAACTAACATAAACTAGCCAACATAAACTAGCCAACATAAACTAGCCGACATAAATTAACATAAACTAGCCAACATAAACTAGCCAACATAAACTAGCCAACATAAACTAACATAAACTAGCCAACATAAACTAGCCAACATAAACTAGCCAACATAAACTAACATAAACTAGCCAACATAAACTAGCCAACATAAACTAGCCGACATAAACTAACGTAAACTAGCCAACATAAACTAACATAAACTAGCCAACATAAACTAGCCAACATAAACTAACATAAACTAGCCGATATAAACTAGCGAACATAAACTAACATAAACTAGCCAACATAAACTAACATAAACTAGCCAACATAAACTAGCCGACATAAACTAGCCAACATAAACTAGCCGACATAAACTAGCCAACATAAACTAACATAAACTAGCCAACATAAACTAGCCAACATAAACTAACATAAACTAGCCAACATAAAGTAGCCAACATAAACTAACATAAACTAGCCAACATAAACTAACATAAACTAGCGAACATAAACTAACATAAACTAGCCGACATAAACTAACATAAACTAGCCAACATAAACTAACATAAACTAGCCAACATAAACTAACATAAACTAGCCGACATAAACTAACATAAACTAGCCAACATAAACTAACATAAACTAGCCAACATAAACTTACATAAACTAGCCAACATAAACTAGCCAACATAAACTAGCCAACATAAACTAGCCAACATAAACTAACATAAACTAGCCAACATAAACTAACATAAACTAGCCAACATAAACTAACCAACATAAACTAACATAAACTAGCCAACATAAACTAACATAAACTAGCCAACATAAACTAACATAAACTAGCCGACATAAACTAACATAAACTAGCCAACATAAACTAGCCAACATAAACTAGCCAACATAAACTAACATAAACTAGCAAACATAAACTAGCCAACATAAACTAACATAAACTAGCCAACATAAACTAGCCAACATAAACTAGCCAACATAAACTAACATAAACTAGCCAACAAAAACAAACATAAACTAGCCAACATAAACTAACATACACTAGCAAACATAAACTAGCCAACATAAACTAACATAAACTAGCCAACATAAACTAGCCAACATAAACTAACATAAACTAGCCAACAAAAACAAACATAAACTAGCCAACATAAACTAACATAAACTAGCCAACATAAACTAACATAAACTAGCCAACATAAACTAACATAAACTAGCCAACATAAACTAACATAAACTAGCCAACATAAACTAACATAAACTAGCCAACATAAACTAACATAAACTAGCCAACATAAACTAGCCAACATAAACTAACATAAACTAGCCAACATAAACTAACATAAACTAGCCAACATAAACTAGCCGACATAAACTAGCCAACATAAACTAGCCAACGTAAACTAACATAAACTAGCCGACATAAACTAGCCAACATAAACTAGCCAACATAAACTAGCCAACATAAACTAACATAAACTAGCCAACATAAACTAACATAAACTAGCCAACATAAACTAACATAAACTAGCCAACATAAACTAACATAAACTAGCCAACATAAACTAGCCGACATAAACTAGCCAACATAAACTAACATAAACTAGCCAACATAAACTAGCCAACATAAACTACCATAAACTAGCCAACATAAACTAACATAAACTAGCCAACATAAACTAGCCAACATAAACTAACATAAACTAGCCAACATAAACTAACGTAAACTAGCCAACATAAACTAACATAAACTAGCGAACATAAACTAGCCAACATAAACTAACATAAACTAGCCAACATAAACTAACATAAACTAGCCAACATAAACTAACATAAACTAGCCAACATAAACTAACATAAACTAGCCAACATAAACTAGCCAACATAAACTAACATAAACTAGCCAACATAAACTAACATAAACTAGCCAACATTAACTAACATAAACTAGCCAACATTAACTAACATAAACTAGCCAACATAAACTAGCCGACATAAACTAACATAAACTAGCCAACATTAACTAACATAAACTAGCCAACATAAACTAGCCAACATAAACTAACCAACATAAACTAGCCAACATAAACTAACCAACATAAACTAGCCAACATAAACTAACCAACATAAACTAACCAACATAAACTAGCCAACATAAACTAGCCAACATAAACTAACTAACATAAACTAGCCAACATAAACTAACCAACATAAACTAGCCAACATAAACTAGCCAACATTAACTAACATAAACTAGCCAACATTAACTAACATAAACTAGCCAACATAAACTAGCCGACATAAACTAGCCAACATAAACTAGCCAACATAAACTAACATAAACTAGCCAACATAAACTAGCCGACATAAACTAGCCAACATAAACTAGCCGACATAAACTAGCCGACATAAACTATCCAACATAAACTAGCCGACATAAACTAGCCAACATAAACTAGCCGACATAAACTAGCATAAACTAACCAACATAAACTAGCCAACATAAACTAACATAAACTAACCGACATAAACTAGCCAACATAAACTAGCCGACATAAACTAGCCAACATAAACTAGCCGACATAAACTAGCCGACATTAACTAACCAACATAAACTAGCATAAACTAACCAACATAAACTAGCCGACATAAACCAACATAAACTAGCCGACATAAACTAGCCAACATAAACTAGCCAACATAAACTAACATAAACTAGCCAACATAAACTAACCAACATAAACTAGCCGACATAAACCAACATAAACTAGCCAACATAAACCAACATAAACTAGCCAACATAAACTAGCCAACATAAACCAACATAAACTAGCCGACATAAACTAGCCAACATAAACTAACCAACATAAACTAGCCAACATGAACTAACCAACATAAACTAGCCGACATAAACTAGCCGACATAAACTAGCCGACATAAACTAGCCGACATAAACTAGCCAACATAAACTAGCCGACATAAACTAACCAACATAAACTAGCCGACATAAACTAGCCGACATAAACCAACCAACATGAACTAACCAACATAAACTAGCCGACATAAACTAGCCAACATAAACTAGCCGACATAAACTAGCCGACATAAACTAGGCGACATAAACTAGCCGACATAAACTAACCAACATAAACTAGGCGACATAAACTAGCCGACATAAACTAGCCGACATAAACTAGGCGACACAAACTAGGCGACATAAACTAGCCGACATAAACTAACCAACATAAACTAGGCGACATAAACTTGCCGACATAAACTAGCCGACATAAACTAGGCGACATAAACTAGCCGACATAAACTAGGCGACATTAACTAGCCGACATAAACTAGGCAACATTAACTAGCCGACATAAACTAACCAACATAAATTAGGCGACATAAACTAGCCGACATAAACTAGGCGACATAAACTAGCCGACATAAACTAGGCGACATTAACTAGCCGACATAAACTAAGCAACATTAACTAGCCAACATAAACTAACCAACATAAATTAGGCGACATCAACTAGCCAACATAAACTAGGCGACATAAACTAGGCGACATAAACTAGGCGACATTAACTAGCCAACATAAACTAGCCGACATTAACTAGCCGACATAAACTAGCCGACATAAACTAGCCGACATTAACTAGCCGACATAAACTAGCCGACATAAACTAGCCGACATTAACTAGCCGACATAAACTAGGCGACATAAACTAGGCGACATAAACTAGCCGACATAAACTAGGCGACATTAACTAGCCGACATAAACTAGCCGACATAAACTAGGCGACATAAACTAGCCGACATAAACTAACCAACATAAACTAGCCGACATAAACTAGCCGACATAAACTAGCCGACATTAACTAGCCGACATAAACTAGCCGACATAAACTAGGCGACATTAACTAGCCGACATTAACTAGCCGACATAAACTAGCCGACATAAACTAGCCGACATAAACTAACCGACATAAACTACCCGACATAAACTAAACAACATAAACTAACCAACATAAACTACCCGTCATAAACTAACCGACATAAACTAGCCAACATAAACTAACCAACATAAACTACCCGACATAAACTAATCGACATAAACTACCCGACATAAACTAACCAACATAAACTAACCGACATAAACTACCCGACATAAACTAACCGACATAAACTAAACAACATAAACTAACCAACATAAACTAGCCGACATAAACTAACCAACATAAACAAAGAAACATAAACTAACCGACATAAACTAAACAACATAAACTAACCGACATAAACTAAACAACATAAACTAACCAACATAAACTAACCAACATAAACTAACCAACATAAACTAAACAACATAAACTAACCAACATAAACTAGCCGACATAAACTAGCCGACATAAACTAGCCGACATAAACTAACCAACATAAACTAACCAACATAAACTAACCAACATAAACTAGCCGACATAAACTAACCAACATAAACTTACCAACATAAACTAACCAACATAAACTTACCAACATAAACTAGCCAACATAAACTTACCAACATAAACTAACCAGCATAAACTAACATAAACTAACCAGCATAAACTAACATAAACTAACCAACATAAACTAACCAACATAAACTAGCCAACATAAACTTACCAACATAAACTAGCCGACATAAACTAACCAACATAAACTTACCAACATAAACTAACCAACATAAACTAACCAACATAAACTAACCAACATAAACTAGCCGACATAAACTAACCAACATAAACTAACCAACATAAACTAACCAACATAAACTAACCAACATAAACTAGCCGACATAAACTAACCAACATAAACTAACCAACATAAACTAACCAACATAAACTAGCCAACATAAACTAACCAACATAAACTAACCAACATAAACTAACCAACATAAACTAGCCGACATAAACTACCCGACATAAACTAACCAACATAAACTAGCCGACATAAACTACCCGACATAAACTACCCGACATAAACTACCCGACATAAACTAACCAACATAAACTAGCCGACATAAACTACCCGACATAAAGTCTTCGACATGACAACGGAAAATAACATAATGTTTCATTAAACACAGATGTCACATTAACATGATATACATCAATGAGAAAACCCATTGGGGCTGTGAGGTGGGCGCGAACCCTCGACCAAGGCAATATAAAGCCGCATACTTTACCACTGTACCACCGAGAGTGTTACTGGCGGCAATGCCTTGCTCGCAGGTTCGAGTCGCTTCTCTGCCTCGGTGGATTGGTTACGGTAGTTAGTCTTTACAAAATAAGTAGAAAATCGTTTTCCGCTTTGTCCAAATTCAATAGTGCCAATTTGTACTTTCAAATTGCGTTGTAAGTCGGTATTTGTACTTTGGTCCTCATTGTTACTATAAGTACTACCAAAACAGACATGAAATAATAAAATGGATTATAAGAGCCTTCAAATCCAAGGATTTCCTCACTATGCTCATATTATTCACAAAATTTGTTTGTGGTAAATAATCCTTTCTTGAAAATTGGTACTACATTAGCAACCTTCCACGACTCTGGCACTCTGCCTGACTCTAATGATTTATTAAATATGGTAGACAGTGGCTCGGAAAGCTCCTGTTTGCATTCTTTAAGCACCCTGGCAAACACTTCATCCGGCCCTGGGGATTTGTTTGGTTTGAGTTTTACTAATTGTTTAATTACATCCTCCCTGGTAACTGCTAAACTAGTCAACCTGTCCTCGTCCCCACCCACATAGACTTGCTCGGCTGAAGGCATAATTTTAAGTTCTTCTTTAGTAAATACAGAGATAAAATATTTATTTACAAATATTACTCATCTCTTCGTCATTATCAGTTATCTGACCTGTCTCAGTTTTTAATATACCTATCCTTTCCCTAATCTCTGTTCGATATAACTGAAAAAAAACTTTTAGGATTTGTCTTTGCTTGCCCTGCTATGCGAACTTCATAGTTTCTTGTTGCTCTCCTTATCTCTTTTTTAACATTTCAAACCAGTTATACAAATTCTTCTTCTCAACTGACCTCCGCATTCTTAATCCTTTTTGTACCAAGTTCTCTTTCCACTTATAAGGTTCTTCAAATGGCGAATATTATTTGTTATCCATTTCGGGTCGTTATTATTCAATCTAATCAGTTTGTATGGTATACTACGTTCCTGTCCTTTGCTAATAATTTTTTTACAAGTTATATTTTGAATCCACATCGAAATACCTTTTCCCATCACCCATTGATGGGTTCACGTCTCTCTCCAACACCGGCCACCCCCCATGCCCAAGACTTTCCAATATATTACACACGAGAAATTTCTTAGTCCATTAAAATCAGCTTTGCGGAAATCTGCACATTAACGTAATTGTATCTCCTACAGGTCTATTACATTCTATGCTAAATCAATTTCTTTGTGATCACTGTTCCCTAGCTCACTCCCTATTTCGATGTCCTTAATTTGTGTTTCCTTGTTAGTTAACACTAAATCTAAAATATTATTTTCCCGCGTTGGTTCCTTAATGTGTTGCGTAAGAAAGCAATCGTCAACTAATTCTTAAGAAGCTTTCGCTTCATTATTCCCTGTTCTGTTAAGCCAGTTTATTCTGTTAAAATAAAAATCACCCATAACACAAATACTGTTTGACCTAGATTAGATATTTCATCCCATAGATGCTTCGCTTTCATTCTGTCTAAGTTTGGTGGCCTGTATATAACTCCTATTATCATATTTTTATATTTCTCCTTTACTTCTAGCCAGATAGTTTCTATCTAACTCAGTTTTGATTCCCTCTTTGAGACAATATTTTAAATTTTCAATAACATATATGGCTACTCCCCCATCTTGTCTACTATATCTATCTGTATGAAAAAGCTTAAATACTTTTATTTCATATTTAGCTATTAGTTCCCTGTTTTCTATATATATCCATGTTTCGGTAATTGCAATATTATCTATTGTTTCTGTGCAGATAAGAGCATTTAACGCTAATTTTGTTTCTTAGACTCCCACGTTGCAACCCGTCCTCGCAAATTCGTATAGTCAATATTGACTTATTAAATACGTGCATAGGTGACATACTAAACATAATAGTTTACCTTCAAAAGCTTCATAGAAAACACCGACCTTACCTAACCTTGTTAGTATGTTAAAATAAGCATCTTATAGCTTCGTAATTACAATTGTTACTTAACCTATTATAGGTATAGGTTAGGTAATAATTGTAATTACGAAGCAATAAGATGCTTATCTTAACATACTAAGTAGGTTAGGTAAGGTCGGTGTTTTCTATGAAGCTTTTCAAGGTAAACTATTATGTTTAGTATGTCACCTATGCACGTATTTAATAAGTCAATATTGACTATACGAATTTGCGAGGACGGGTTGCACTGTTCGTGTAATATACCTTAAGTGTATTGTTATTCTGAGGCCCTTGTCCTTCCATGTATATTTTACCAGTTCTTTTACCCCCGCCCATCACCTCCAACCACTTGGACTGGACGGTACAGCGTCGGTCTCGCTTCATGCAGGTCGGCGTTCAATCCCCGACCGTCCACAAGTGGTTGGCACCATTCCTTGCCCCCCGTCCCATCCAAACCCTAATCCTATCTTGAGATGATTTCGGGGCTTTAGTGTCCCGCGGCCCGGTCCTCGACCAGGCCTCCACCCCCAGGAAGCAGCCCGTGACAGCTGACTAACACCCAGGTACCTATTTTACTGCTAGGTAACAGGGGCATAGGGTGAAAGAAACTCTGCCCATTGTTTCTCGCCGGCGCCTGGGATCGAACCCGGGACCACAGGATCACAAGTCCAGCGTGCTGTCTGCTCCGCCGACCGGCTCCCATCCTGACCCCTTCCAAGAGCTATATTCCCCTCGTCTTCCCTTCAACACATACTTATATCGCCTGTGTTCCCCATATCAATTCCCGACCCACCATCTACTACCATCTACTACCATCTACTACCATCTACTACCATCTACTACCATCTACTACCACTTTCAACCCCCCCCCTCCAGCCACAGGTACCATTCAACTAGTTAGCAACAGCAACAACAAAATCAATAACGATATTATAATACTATAATTGGGTTATTATAGCCATTTAACATTTGTTAATAAAACTACAGTTATTTATCAGCCAACATAATCTGCCCTTGATAATGATGACTGATGATAATGTATATTGCTTGCTGATAATGTATATTGCTTGCTGATATTGTATATTGCTTGCTGATAATGTATATTGCCTGCTGATAATGTATATTGCTTGCTGATAATGTATATTGCCTGCTGATAATGTATATTGCCTGCTGATAATGTATATTGCTTGCTGATAATGTATATTGCCTGCTGATAATGTATATTGCTTGCTGATAATGTATATTGCCTGCTGATAATGTATATTGCTTGCTGATAATGTATATTGCTTGTTGATAATGTATATTGCTTGCTGATAATGTATATTGCTTGCTGATAATGTATATTGCTTGCTGATAATGTATATTGCTTGCTGATAATGTATATTGCTTGCTGATAATGTATATTGCTTGCTGATAATGTATATTGCCTGCTGATAATGTATATTGCCTGGTGATAATGTATATTGCTTGCTGATAATGTATATTGCCTGGTGATAATGTATATTGCTTGCTGATAATGTATATTGCCTGGTGATAATGTATATTGCTTGCTGATAATGTATATTGCCTGCTGATAATGTATATTGCCTGGTGATAATGTATATTGCCTGCTGATAATGTATATTGCCTGCTGATAATGTATATTGCCTGCTGATAATGTATATTGCCTGCTGATAATGATAGCTGCCTGAGCCTTGCCTCTGTCTCTAAGGTCACTCTAAATTGTTAATTTGCCTGTTCTTTGGTCTTGCAATCACCTGAATTTTAAGTGGATGAACTCTTGCCTGTCGCGGCCCTGAGAGCAGGTGAAGCAGAGTGATATTTGGTGAGGAGAAAGTCAGCAAGCCAGCTGCTTCGTCAGTTAGCACGCAAACCACTCCAGTCAGCAAGCTTGCTACTACCTCAATCAACATGTGAGTCACTCCTCCAGTCAGCAAGTCAGTCACTCCTCCAGTCAGCAAGCCAGCCACTCCTCCAGTCAGCAAGTCAGCCACTCCTCCAGTCAGCAAGTCAGTCACTCCTCCAGTCAGCAAGCCAGCCACTCCTCCAGTCAGCAAGCCAGCCACTCCTCCAGTCAGCAAGTCAGTCACTCCTCCAGTCAGCAAGCCAGTCACTCCGCCAGTCAGCAAGCCAGTCACTCCTCCAGTCACCAAGCCAGCATCTCCTCCAGTCAGCAAGCCAGCCACTCTTCCAGTCAGCAAGCCAGCCACTCCTCCAGTCAGCAAGCCAGCCACTCCTCCAGTCATCAAGCCAGCCACTCCGCCAGTCAGCATGCCAGCCACTCCGCCAGTCAGCAAGCCAGCCACTCCTACAGTCAACAAGCCAGCCACTCCTCCAGTCAGCAAGCCAGTCACTCCTGCAGTCAACAAGCCAGCCACTCCTCCAGTCAGCAAGCCAGCCACTCCTCCAGTCAGCAAGCCAGCCACTCCTACAGTCAGCTAGCCAGCCACTCCTCCAGACAGCAAGCCAGCCACTCCTCCAGTCAGCAAGCCAGTCACTCCAACAGTCAGCTAGCCAGCCACTCTTCCAGTCAGCAAGCCAGCCACTCCTCCAGTCAGCACGCCAGCCACTCCTACAGTCAGCAAGCCAGCCACTCCTCCAGTCAGCAAGCCAGCCACTCCTACAGTCAGCTAGCCAGCCACTCCTCCAGTCAGCACGCCAGCCACTCCTACAGTCAGCAAGCCAGCCACTCCTCCAGTCAGCAAGCCAGCCACTCCTACAGTCAGCTAGCCAGCCACTCCTCCAGTCAGCAAGCCAGCCACTCCTCCAGTCAGCAAGCCAGCCACTCCTCCAGTCAGCAAGCCAGCCACTCCTCCAGTCAGCAAGCCAGCCACTCGTCCAGCCAGCAAGCCAGCCACTCCTCCAGTCAGCAAGCCAGCCACTCCTCCAGTCAGCAAGCCAGCCACTCCTCCAGTCAGCAAGTCAGCCACTCGTCCAGTCAGCAAGCCAGCCACTCCTCCAGTCAGCAAGCCAGCCACTCGTCCAGTCAGCAAGCCAGCCACATCTTCCAGTCAGCAAGTCAGCCACTCCTCCAGTCAGCAAGCCAGCCACTCCTACAGTCAGCAAGCCAGCCACTGCTCCAGTCAGCAAGCCAGCCACTCCTCTAGTCAGCAAGCCAGCCACTCCTCCAGTCAGAAAGCCAGCCACTCCTCCAGTCAGCAAGCCAGCCAATCCTCCAGTCAGCAAGCCAGCCATTCCTACAGTCAGCAAGCCAGCCGCTCCTCCAGTCAGCAAACCAGCCACTCCTACAGTCAGCAAGCCAGCCACTCCTCCAGTCAGCAAGCCAGCCACTCCTCCAGTCAGCAAGCCAGCCACTCCTCCAGTCAGCAAGCCAGTCACTCCTGCAGTCAACAAGCCAGCCACTCCTCCAGTCAACAAGCCAGCCGCTACTCCAGTCAGCAAACCAGCCACTCCGCCAGTCAGCACGCCAGCCACTCCTACAGTCAGCAAGCCAGCCACTCCTCCAGTCAGCAAGCCAGCCACTCCTCCAGTCAGCAAGCCAGTCACTCCTGCAGTCAACAAGCCAGCCACTCCTCCAGTCAACAAGCCAGCCGCTACTCCAGTCAGCAAGCCAGCCACTCCTCCAGTCAACAAGCCAGCCACTCCTCCAGTCAACAAGCCAGCCACTCCTACAGTCAGCAAGCCAGCCACTCCTCCAGTTAACAAGCCAGCCACTCCTACAGTCAGCAACAAAGCCACTCCTCCAGTCAGCAAGCCAGCCACTCCTCCAGTCAGCAAGCCAGCCACTCCTCCAGTCAGCTAGCCAGCAACTCCTCCAGTCAGCAAGCCAGCCACTCCTCCAGTCAGCAAGCCAGCCAATCCTCCAGTCAGCAAGCCAGCCATTCCTACAGTCAGCAAGCCAGCCACTCCTCCAGTCAGCAAACCAGCCACTCCTCCGGTCAGCAAGCCAGCCACTCCTCCGGTCAGCAAGCCAGCCAATCCTCCAGTCAGCAAGCCAGCCACTCCGCCAGTCAGCAAGCCAGCCACTCCGCCAGTCAGCAAGCCAACCACTCCGCCAGTCAGCAAGCCAGCCACTCCGCCAGTCAGCAAGCCAGCCACTCCGCCAGTCAGCACGCCAGCCACTCCTCCAGTCAGCAAGCCAGCCACTCCTCCAGTCAGCAAGCCAGCCACTCCTCCAGACAGCAAGCCAACCACTCCTACAGTCAGCAAGCGAGCCAATTCTCCAGTCAGCAAGCCAGCCACTCCGCCAGTCAGCAAGCCAGCCACTCCTCCAGTCAGCAAGCCAGCCACTCCGCCAGTCAGCAAGCCAGCCACTCCTCCAGACAGCAAGCCAGCCACTCCTACAGTCAGCAAGCCAGCCACTCCTCCAGACAGCAAGCCAGCCACTCCTACAGTCAGCAAGCCAGCCACTCCTACAGTCAGCAAGCCAGCCACTCCTACAGTCAGCAAGCCAGCCACTCCAGTCAGCAAGCCAGCCAATTCTCCAGTCAGCAAGCCAGCCACTCCTCCAGTCAGCAAGCCAGCCACTCCTCCAGTCAGCAAGCCAGCCACTCCTCCAGTCAGCAAGCCAGGCACTCCTACAGTCAGCAAGCCAGCCACTCCTCCAGTCAGCAAGCCAGGCACTCCTCCAGTCAACAAGCCAGCCACTCCTCCAGTCAGCTAGCCAGCCACTCCTCCAGTCAGCAAGCCAGCCACTCCTACAGTCAGCAAGCCAGCCACTCCTGCAGTTAGCAAGGCAGGCAGTAAAAGACCAATATATAGATCAGCTTCTCACTCTCCTTATCTCACTTCAGAAGATAATTTGGCAGCTGATTATCATCATAATTATCAAATATAAACGAGGAACTTAATATCATATAGATATTCCCCCTTTAACCTCTGGTCGGGGAAGGGCAGCTGTTCGCCTCTGTTTACACAGCAGTAATTAGATACCTGGTTGTAAACCAATTGGTAGGCCGTGTTCCAGGGGGCAGTAGTGGGTATATGGCTTACCCGTGAGGTACTGGAAGGTAACGCCTTAACCTAACCTAACCTAACCTAACCTAACCTAACCTAACCTAACCTAACCTAGCCTAACCTAACCTAACCTAACCTAGCCTAACCTAACCTAGCCTAACCTAACCTAACCTAACCTAACCTAGCCTAACCTAACCTAACCTAACCTAACCTAAGCCTGCTAACCTAACCTAACCTAACCTAAGCTAAGCTAACCTAACCTAACCTAACCTAGCCTAACTTAACCTAACCTAACCTAACCTAACCTAACCTAACCTAGCCTAACCTAACCTAACCTAACCTAACCTAACCTAGCCTAACCTAACCTAACCTAACCTAACCTAACCTAGCCTAACCTAACCTACCCTAACCTAACCTAACCTAACGTAACCTAACGTAACCTAACCTAACCTAACGTAACCTAACGTAACCTAACCTAACCTAACCTAACCTAACCTAACCTAACCTAACCTAACCTAACCTAACGTAACCTAGCCTAACCTAACCTAACCTAACCTAACCTAACCTAACCTAACATGAATATCAAGTCGGCTGTTTAATGCACCCATTTACGAAGACAAATATAATAATTGCTGTATTTTGACTTGATGAGAGGCGCTACCAAGTGAATGGTACTCAATTGTGCTTGCGGGGGTTGACCTCTGGCTCTTTGGTCCCGCCTCTCAACCGTCAATCAACTGATGTACAGGTTCCTGAGCCTACAGGTGTAAGAATCTTTGTGAGAAAAGGGGGGGGTTAGGTTAGGTTAGGTTAGGTTAGGTCAGGTCAGGTTAGGTTAGGTTAGGTTAGGTTAGGTCAGGTCAGGTTAGGTTAGGTTAGGTTAGGTTAGGTTAGGTCAGGTTAGGTTAGACAAGTTTAGTTTATTAACTAGCGTTTATACACGTCTATGGCCTGGTGTTTAAGCCTAATAGGCTCCTAGAGACGCAAGGTGGGTAGGAGGAGATGGTCTCACCACAGCTAAGATCTGCAATCTCTGCAACAATCAAAACAACACTTGTCACAATTTTGCAACAACCAAAACAGCACTTGTCACAATTTTGCAACAATCAAATCAACTCTTGTCACAATTTTGCAACAATCAAAGCAACTTTTGTCACAATTCTGCAACAATCAAAGCAACTTTTGTCACAATTCTGCAACAATCAAAGCAACTTTTGTCACAATTCTGCAACAATTAAAGCAACTCTTGTCACAATTTTGCAACAATCAAAGCAACTTTTGTCACAATTCTGCAACAATCAAAGCAACTTTTGTCACAATTCTGCAACAATCAAAGCAACTTTTGTCACAATTCTGCAACAATTAAAGCAACTCTTGTCACAATTTTGCAACAATCAAAGCAACTTTTGTCACAATTCTGCAACAATCAAAGCAACTTTTGTCACAATTCTGCAACAATCAAAGCAACTTTTGTCACAATTCTGCAACAACCAAAACAGCACTTGTCACAATCTCTGCAACAACCAAAACAGCACTTGTCACAATCTCTGCAACAAACAAAACAGCACTTGTCACAATCTCTGCGACAAACAAAACAGCACTTGTCACAATCTCTGCAACAAACAAAACAGCACTTGTCACAATCTCTGCAACAAACAAAACAGCACTTGTCACAATCTCTGCAACAAACAAAACAACACTTGTCACAATCTCTGCAACACACATATACAAAGGCCGTCAAAGCAAACATCGTCGCTACAAAAGCCTTGGAAAGCTTGCCAGAGAATCTTGTGTGTTGTTCAACGACTTCTCCGTCGTCGTCGTCGTCGTCGTCGTCGTCGTGGTGTCAGAGTAGCCTACGTCGTCTCATCAACACCTTCTACAATACACTACACACATTCTACATCACTGTAACCACCTACACGGCACACGTGTCATGTAGATGCACACACGTGTAAAGCAGTGTAGTGTAGATGTAGCTATCTACACTACACTGCTACATGTAAATAAAGAACATTCGTTCTTCTTTTTTATGTTCACTGTGCATTGGTGGATTTATAATGTAATTTTATTGGAGGTATTGTGGTTTCTGTTCTAGGTTCAGGATTATACCAACGGTCCAAGTGTCTTCTTGTAGCAGCGTTTATTTCCGCGTTGCTATATCCGTTGTTCACCAATACCTGAGTTACTCTTTCAAACTCTCTACTCACGTTGCTCCATTCAGAGCAGTGGGTAAGCGCTCGACGAATATAAGCATTGAGAACACTGGCTTTGTATCTTTGGGGGCACTCACTTCTACCGTTCAGGCATAATCCTATGTTGGTGGGCTTGGTATATACGTTGGTGCTTAAAGAGGTTCCTGTTTTTGTTATTAGTACATCCAAGAATGGCAGACTGTTATTTTCACTATTTTTATGGGTGAAACGAGTACTGACTCTCTCTCTAGATGGCTTTTTAGATCAATTACTTCATCTGGATCTTTTATTATGACGAAAATGTTATCTACATAACGGCAGTATACAATTGTCTACTGCCGTTATGTAGATGACATATTCGTCATCTGAAGTATATGAAACCTGCCATATACTGCAGGTACGTTGACGACATTTTTATGCAGGTACCTGATGTCAGACATCTGCAGGAGCTGAAGGAGGCAGTCGAACAAAATTCGGTGTTAAGTTTCACTTACGAAATGGAGAGAGATGGGAAGCTGTCCTTTCTAGATGTAACAGTCACGGAAAGGAATGGTGGCTTCCACCCTGCAGTCTACACTAAGGAAACTAACATAGGAATGTGCCTTAATGGCAACAGTGACTGCCCAGACAGCTACAAGAGGAATGTTGTTAACGCTTATGTCGACCGTGCTCTCAGCCACAGCTCTGGTTGGAAGCAGGTCGACGATAAACTGTGTAGGGTAAGGCAGGTCCTAGTCAACAATGGCTTCTCTAACAGTTATGTTGATGACGACATTAAAAGAAAGGTGACACGCCATGCAACCTCTGAAGAGTCAACTAACACAACACCGGTACCCCCTATTAGACTGTTTTACAGGAATTTCTTTTCGACGGCTCATAAAACGGAGGAAAGTGTTCTGAAAGATATTATTGATAGGAACGTTATCTCCACAGACACAAATCAGAAGATACAATTAACAATTTACTACAGAAACAAGAAGACAGCCAACCTACTCATGAAGAACTCCCCAGACACCAAACAGAACGTCTTGAAGGAAACCAACGTCGTCTATACCTTCACATACCCACTTGGGGACTGTCAGCCCCAAAGATCTCAGTATATAGGCAGGACAACAACATCTCTTTCCAGGCGATTAACAATGCTCAAACAACAAGGCTCCATCAAAGAGCATATAATCTCTTCTCACAACCAGACCATCACCAGAGAAACATTGACAAGCAACACAGAAATTATCGACAGATTCAACGACAACAGGAGACTCGACATCAGCGAGGCACTACACATCAAAAGTCAACACCAGCAATCAACAGCTAATTAACACATAATTACATTCTACCCACTTCAAGACCCCGAAATTACACAGAAGCAAGAAGATAAAATACGCAATGTCCCCATTGATTTGAGTTCTGACTATGTAAAATTATCTTTACCCATTGATTTTTGTTCTGTCACCATACTCAAAAACCTTTGTCATATCATCTCACCCAAAAACGAATATAAGCATGTCACGGAGTGAACAAATTTGTCTTTGAAAATGTAAGAAGTCTCTTGTGAAATGCCTCTAGGCGTCAGGCCATAAATAAAATGTGAAAATGAACTTTGGAGAGTCAATTTTTCAATTACCCTCGACAGAGAAGAAAAACATAAGAAATATTGAAAAGATTCGTGTTAGAATTATTATTCTTACTCTTTCGGTCATATTCAACATACATACATACATACACAGATACATACATACATGCATACATACATACATGCATACATACATACATAGATACATATATAGATACAAACATACATGCATACATACATACATACATACATACATACATACATACATACATACATACATACATACATACATACATACATACATACATACATACATACATACATACATACACACATACATACATGTATACATACATACATACATACATATCCGGCAAGAAGTGCAGAATATTGTACACTGAACAAACTTACACACCTGGAGGAAGAAGAATATTCGAACATGATAAATAATCTCAGTGTTTCCCAGACGAGCGAATATTGCTGCCAGCTGTGTATATCCCAGGAGGGGGGTATGGGGGGTGTGAGGGGGGTGAGAGAGAGTGTGGGGGAGGGTTGTTGGGGAGGGAGGTGTGTGGGGGTGAGGGAGGTGAGAGAGAGTGTGGGGGGGGGGTTGTAGGAGAGGGAGGTGTGTGTGGGGGGGGGGGGTGATATATACAAGATCAACTCTCTCACGAACACCACGGAGTAAAAAGGTGGTAATCTGGAGCTTTTACGGTCCCTGGTTCTGGGCTTACGAGGGCAGTAAAGTGGCCGCTCCTCGATTCCTGTCTTCATATAAACCCAAGGTTTCTGGCCTCATCTGTTACTCCCTCCCCCCCTGTTGGCGTTACTCCTGTTGTTCTGTTGCTCTTCTTGCTTGGCAATGTTGTTGTTCCTCTTCCC
Source organism: Procambarus virginalis (assembly GCA_020271785.1). Taxonomy (NCBI): domain Eukaryota; kingdom Metazoa; phylum Arthropoda; class Malacostraca; order Decapoda; family Cambaridae; genus Procambarus; species Procambarus virginalis. Next base: position 7,446 of record WNGS01034830.1, on the reverse strand, counting down.
CCGTCGCTGATGGTGTCGTTGTTGTTCCTCTTCCCCCGTCGCTGATGGTGTTGTTGTTCCTCTTCCCCCGCCGCTGATGGTGTTGTTGTTGTTCCTCTTCCCCCGCCGTTGTTGGTGTTGTTGTTGTTCCTCTTCCCCCGTCGCTGATGGTGTTGTTGTTGTTCCTCTTCCCCCGCCGCTGATGGTGTTGTTGTTCCTCTTCCTCGTCGCTGATGGTGTTGTTGTTCCTCTTCCCCCGTCGCAGTTGGTGTTGTTGTTCCTCTTCCCCCGCCGCTGATGGTGTTGTTGTTCCTCTTCCCCCGTCGCTGATGGTGTTGTTGTTGTTCCTCTTCCCCCGCCGCTGATGGTGTTGTTGTTCCTCTTCCCCCGCCGCTGATGGTGTTGTTGTTCCTCTTCCCCCGTCGCAGTTGGTGTTGTTGTTCCTCTTCCCCCGCCGCTGATGGTGTTGTTGTTCCTCTTCCCCCCGTCGCTGATGGTGTTGTTGTTCCTCTTCCCCCGCTGATGGTGGTGTTGTTCCTCTTCCCCCGTCGCTGATGGTGTTGTTGTTCCTCTTCCCCCGTCGCAGTTGGTGTTGTTGTTCCTCTTCCCCCGCCGCTGATGGTGTTGTTGTTCCTCTTCCCCCGTCGCAGATGGTGTTGTTGTTCCTCTTCCCCCGCCGCTGATGGTGGTGTTGTTCCTCTTCCCCCGTCGCTGATGGTGTTGTTGTTCCTCTTCCCCCGTCGCAGTTGGTGTTGTTGTTCCTCTTCCCCGTCGCAGTTGGTGTTGTTGTTCCTCTTCCCCCGTCGCAGTTGGTGTTGTTGTTCCTCTTCCCCCGCCGCTGATGGTGTTGTTGTTCCTCTTCCCCCGCCGCTGATGGTGATGCTGTCCTCTTCCCCCGCCGCTGATGGTGATGCTGTTCCTCTTCCCCCGCCGCTGATGGTGATGCTGTTCCTCTTCCCCCGCCGCTGATGGTGATGCTGTTCCTCTTCCCCCGCCGCTGATGTGTGTTGCTGTTCCTCTTCCCCCGCCGCTGATGGTGTTGTTGTTCCTCTTCCCCCGCCGCTGATGGTGTTGTTGTTCCTCTTCCCCCGTCGCTGATGGTGTTGTTGTTCCTCTTCCCCCGTCGCTGATGGTGTTGTTGTTCCTCTTCCCCCCGCCGCTGATGATGTTGTTGTTCCTCTTCCCCCGTCGCTGATGGTGTTGTTGTTCCTCTTCCCCCGTCGCTGATGGTGTTGTTGTTCCTCTTCCCCCGCCGCTGATGGTGCTGTTGTTCCTCTTCCCCCGCCGCTGATGGTGTTGTTGTTGTTCCTCTTCCCCCGCCGCTGATGGTGTTGTTGTTGTTCCTCTTCCCCCGCCGCTGATGGTGTTGTTGTTGTTCCTCTTCCCCCGCCGCTGATGGTGTTGTTGTTGTTCCTCTTCCCCCGCCGCTGATGGTGTTGTTGTTGTTCCTCTTCCCCGCCGCTGATGGTGATGGGTGAAGGAATGGTGATGATGGCGGCGACAGAAAATGGGTTCGTAAAATAATGGAGGATGGCCTGGTGAGTGGATAAGTAATTGAGGTGATTAGTGGAGGAGAAAATTGGGCGGGTTGGAGAGGTAGTGAGAGGGTGAGGAGGTGGGTGGATGACTGAGGGGGTGGGTGGATGACTGAGGGGGTGGGTGGATGACTGAGGGGGTGGGTGGATGACTGAGGGGGTGGGTGGAGGGGGGGTGGATGACTGAGGGGGTGGGTGGATGACTGAGGGGGTGGGTGGATGACTGAGGAGGTGGGTGGATGACTGAGGAGGTGGGTGGATGACTGAGGGGGTGGGTGGATGACTGAGGGGGTGGGTGGATGACTGAGG
>WNGS01034828.1:14591-32068 GCA_020271785.1 Procambarus virginalis | reverse complement strand
AAAATCGAAAATCCAATATATGATCTGTCTTGGTCTTTATGGCCCTATCCTTTTCCTAACCTTTGTTTCAATATAACTGAAAAAAAACCTTTAGGATTTGCTTAACCTGCTATATCTAACTTCAGAGTTAATTTTTTTCAACTTCATAGTGGTGGAGAATTATTTTTCGAACTTCATAGTAGTGAGGTGGCTGCCCTCGATTGTTTCAAGCGGCGGGTTAGACATTATATTAGTAGGATTGGGTGTTATAGATAGGAGCTGCCTGGTATGGTCCAATAGGCCTTCTGCAGTTACCTTTGTTCTTATGTTTTTGCCCTGTAACCTAATGGTTACAGAGGCACATATATGGGCTTAGGGACTGAACCCCCACAATCATTTAGCTAAACTGGTTACAATCTTGATGATATAGTTCAAAATTCATATAAGTCGTCACATTCGAGATCGACCATTCTGCGGTCGTCGATCGTCACATTATCAATGGTTCGAGATCAACCACAATACAGTTTCTATGCAGGCGTGAGTCCAATAACCTGGCTAAAGTATGTTGACGCAGACCACACGAAGGTGAAGGGATGACGATGGGATGTCCCTTAAGCGTCAAAACGAAAATGTGTATACTCTTTTTACTTTCCTGACCTAGTTCTCTAGCACGTATTTCATTTTGGTACCAACGTGTTCGCAATACAATTCTCTAGAAGAACATTAGTAAAAAAGGTCACGAAAGGTATAGGGATACCAGCACCAAATAAATAACTACGGAGATGACTCGCCATGAGCGCCCAACAGCAACAAATGTTTTTACTCTTGGGATTGTTATCACTTCCACAGTTGTTCTACAGCGTTAATTTTGGTATCAATGGACTCGCAATGAAATTCCCAACACGGTGATATGAATATAAACGTAGAATAATGGTTGCGGCCCACCCGCAAGAGTGTGGGAAATGGCGGAACTGTTACCCAGTATCAGTGACGCTACGACACACGTGCGATACAGAGATTTGAAAGTTTATAATTATTTCACTGTCGTGACATTATTATTCTATGTACGTCATTCATTTTTGTGTCAATGTGTTCGCAATAGAATGTTCTATGAGCCCGTAGGTAAAAAAAATCAACAAAGCGTAAGTTAGAATAGCACCAAATATAAAACAACGTGGAACATATCAGTGAGCGGCAAACACACACGAAATGTTTTTACTGTTGTTATGTTTGTCAAGTTTATACTTGTTGCACACAGTTATTTTTGGTTGTACATTGATCGGAATAAAATTCCCTAAACAGACATATGCATATAATACATGATATGGGGGAAGCATTACCAGTATAAACGGTTAAAGTCACCCACCTGCAACCCGTTTGGGACACTCATGATCAGTTGTGTTGTATTTGTACAAAACAAAGGCATTATGCAATGCCATTTGCAGGAAATAAACGTTGTCTTTTTGGTCCACTTGTGAGTTTTCCTGGTAAAATGGTAATACTATTTGATCGAAGTGGTCCACACCTTTCATGAACTTATTGTACCATGCAGCCTAGTGGTGAGAAAGACAACCTCATGGCGCGCAGTTTGAAACAAACCCAAAGTAAATCGGATTAAAATTGAATTTTATACAAATATTTTTTGAGGACATCATTTTATGTCCACATTGCGGAAGCGGCTAGGCAAACAGGACTCCAGGTGATGTCCTGGTCCGCATAATTAAAGTATAAATTGTGTTGAGAAAAAATAAGAAAAAATGGAAAAAAAGGGGGGGGGGAACATTGCAGAAAAAGAGTAAAAATACAATTTGGTCAACAAAACAGCATTGTTTAAAATAGAAGATATGGATTGACATTTTGGTGGTTAGGTAGGTTACATTGAGTTAATTAGGTAGTACTTAGTTTTTATCTGTTATAGATAGGAGCTGCCTGGTATGGGCCAATAGGCCTTCTGCAGTTACCTTTGTTCTTATGTTTTTGCCCTGTAACCTAAATGGTTACAGAGGCACATATATGGGCTTAGGGACTGAACCCCACAATACATTTAGCTAAACTGGTTACAATCTTGATGATATAGTTACAAAATTCATTATAAGTCGTCACATTCGAGATCGACCATTCGTCGAGTCGTCGATCGTCACATTATCAATGGGTTCGAGATCAACCACAATTACAGTTTCTATGCAGGCGATGAGTCACAATAACCTGGCTAAAGTATGTTGACCAGACCACACGAAGGTGAAGGGATGACGATGGGATGTCCCTTAAGCGTCAAAACGAAAATGTGTATACTCTTTTTACTCTCCTGACCTTAGTTCTCTAGCTACGTATTTCATTTTGGTACCAACGTGTTCGCAATACAATTCTCTAGAAGAACATTAGTAAAAAAGGTCACGAAAGGTATAGGGATACCAGCACCAAATAAATAACTACGGAGATGACTCGCCATGAGCGCCCAACAGCAACAAAATGTTTTTACTCTTGGGATTGTTATCACTTCCACAGTTGTTCTACAGCGTTAATTTTGGTATCAATGGACTCGCAATGAAATTCCCAACACGGTGATATGAATATAAACGTAGAATAATGGTTGCGGCCCACCCGCAAGAGTGTGGGAAATGGCGGAACTGTTACCCAGTATCAGTGACGCTACGACACACGTGCGATACAGAGATTTGAAAGTTTATAATTATTTCACTGTCGTGACATTATTATTCTATGTACGTCATTCATTTTTGTGTCAATGTGTTCGCAATAGAATGTTCTATGAGCCCGTAGGTAAAAAAGAGCAACAAAGCGTAAGATAGAATAGCACCAAATATAAAACAACGCTGGAACATATCAGTGAGCGGCAAACACACACGAAATGTGTGTGTTTGATGGTGGTCAAACGATGTTTGATGTGTTTGATCAGGTGATGTCCTGATCCGCATAATTAAAGTATAAATTGTGTTGAGAAAAAACAAGAAAAAAGGGAAAAAGGGGGGGGGGAAACATGGCAGAAAAAGAGTAAAAATACAATTTGTTCAACAAAACAGCATTGTTTAAAACAGAAGATATGGATTGACATTTTGGGGGTTAGGTAGGTTACATTGAGTTAATTAGGTAGTACTTAGTTTTTATCTTAAACTGGTTCAGAGAGGTACAGTCTTTAACATAATTGGGAAGGTCATTCCACATTCGAGGTCCCTTGATTTGTAAAGCATTTCTAGTTTGACTAAGTCGTACTCTTGGAATATCAAATAGGTATTTGTTTCTGGTGTGGTGCTCATGGGATCTGTTACAACCTTCTAGGAAGCTTTTAAGGTCAGGATTGACATTACAGTTCAGCGTTTTATATATATAAAATACAAATGAGAGAATGTGCAGGGACTTAATATCTAACATATTCAGAGATTTGAGTAAGGGTACATATACTGCCCGGTTGCCTGAAATGCTATGCGTACTATAGTGGCTTTAGGTATTGTACGCACTAGCTCTATCTATATATCCAACATTATGTTTGTAAATCAACTATGTATGTACTTTCCTGAATAAAATTTACTTTACTGTATACTTATATACTATGTGGTTTTGTTATCCCCTATCATTTGTGAGAAAAAAATGACTAATACGTTCAGCCAATGACTTTGACTTCGACTTAACTTTGACTTCGTTCATGGCATCGTATTTTCCATAATATATAAGGGTATGACAATGCATTTATATTATTGTGTATAAATAATTTGGAAATTTCATGTATCCTAAAAATAGTAAAATAAAGAATAAGAATAATTAAATAATTGTTGTAGTAAATTGTCACACGTTCATCATACGCAAACGAACACACAGTGTGGAGCTGCAGTACAACAAGATCCCCGCCATTTTAAAACACGGCTTCGAATGTAAGTAACGTTTTTCTCGTACTAACACTGTGTTATACAATAGATTAGTTCTTGAATTCACAAATTTAGTTGTTACATCTGACAGAGTATGTTAGACGGTGTAATGATGGTTGATGTTGACGTATTTGTAGGCTTGGTGATGGTTTAAATGTGACGGCGTGGTCAGGTGTCGAAGACTGTGTTTTGATAATATGGGTAGATTTGATATTGGTCTATAATTGTTTATATCTGCCTCCTTTATGAACTGGTGTTACTTTTGCTTTTTTAAGCTCTACGATTTGCTCTATACGCTTATAAGCTAATAAGTCAGATAAGCTCTTACTTCTTCCTCTATAGTGTACCAGGCCTCTATACAGCACCAGGCATCTGTATACAGACCTGTACTCTGTAATTACTTAAGTGTAGTTATAGGATGAGAGCTATGCTCTTGGTGTCCCGTCTACCCAGCACTGTCATATAACACTTTGAAACTACTGATGGTTTTGGCCTCCACAATCTTCTCACTTAACTTGTTCTAACCGTCTACAACTCTGTGAAAATGTTTTTTCTTATATTTCTTCATCATCTTTCTTTAGTTAGTTTAAATCTATGACCTCTAAGGCCTCTAAGTTCTGCCCCTTCATTTCTGGGAGCCACTTAGTAGCATGTCTTTGCACCTTTTCCAGTTTGTTGATGAGCTTCTTAAGATATGGGCACCATACAACCGCTGCATATTCTAGCTTTGGCCTAACTAAAGTCGTGAACAATTTCTTTAGTATTTCATCATCCATGTATTTAAAAGCAATTCTGAAGTTGGAATGCGTGACATAGGCTCCTCACACAATGTTCTTTATGTGGTCCTCAGGTGATAGTTTTCTATTTAGAACCACCCCTAGATCTCTTTCTTTATCAGAATTCCTTAAAGATTTCTCACATAATTTATAGGTTGTGTGGGGTCTATGTTCTCCTAATAATAATTCTGTGTGTGTGTGTGTCTGTCTGGATGTGTGTGTCTCCAGTTCTCTGTGTCCATCTCTCTCTCTCTCTCTCTCTCTCTCTCTGTATGTATGTAATATGTATATAATATATATATATATATAATATATATATATATATATTATATATATATATATATATATATATATATATATATATATATATATATATAATATATGTATATATGTAGTACCTAGTAGACAGAACGCACTTCTCGGCCTACTATGCCGAACTGGACTTGTGATCCTGTGGTCCTAGATTCGATCCCAGGCTCCGGCGAGAAACAATGGGCAGAGTTTCTTTCACCCTATGTCCCTGTTACCTAGCAGTAAAATAGGTACCTGGGTGTGAGTCAGTTGTTACGGGATGCTTCCTGGGGGTGGAGGCCTGGTCGAGGATCAGGCCGCAGGGACACAAAAAAAAATTAATTATGAATCATTATTCAATAACTGTTGGAGTGCCACAGGGCAGCTTCTTGGGACACCTCCTATTTCTTATATACATCAATGATCTGCCTAATGTCTCTAACATTCTGAAACCTATATTGTTTGCTGATGATATTACCCATACTACCCTCATCTACTCTAACCCCAACCCACATACACTAAATAATGTTGTTAATAATGAACTAAAAAACCTTGTTGCTTTAAAATTGCACTGTATCTATTGCTACCCAATCTCCCAATCTTTATGTACCCAATCCAAACATTTTTACCATTGTGATCATTGCTGTGTGTGTGTCCTGTCTGTCTGGATGTGTGTCTCTCCATATTCTCTCTCTCCATCTCCCTCTCTTCTCTCTCTCTCCTCTCTCCGCNTATATATATATATATATATATATATATATATATATATATATATATATATATATATATATATATATATATATATATATATATATATAATGTGTATATGTAGTACCTAGTAGACAGAACGCACTTCTCGGCCTACTATGCCGAACTGGACTTGTGATCCTGTGGTCCTAGATTCGATCCCAGGCTCCGGCGAGAAACAATGGGCAGAGTTTCTTTCACCCTATGTCCCTGTTACCTAGCAGCAAAATAGGTACCTGGGTGTGAGTCAGTTGTTACGGGATGCTTCCTGGGGGTGGAGGCCTGGTCGAGGATCAGGCCGCAGGGACACAAAAAAAAAAATTAATTATGAATCATTATTCAATAACTGTTGGAGTGCCACAGGGCAGCTTCTTGGGACACCTCCTATTTCTTATATACATCAATGATCTGCCTAATGTCTCTAACATTCTGAAACCTATATTGTTTGCTGATGATATTACCCATACTACCCTCATCTACTCTAACCCCAACCCACATACACTAAATAATGTTGTTAATAATGAACTAAAAAACCTTGTTGCTTTAAAATTCCACTGTATCTATTGCTACCCAATCTCCCAATCTTTATGTACCAATCCAAACATTTTTACCATTGTGATCATTGCTGTGTGTGTGTGTATCTGTCTGTCTGGATGTGTGTCTCTCCATATATCTCTCTCTCTCCATATATCTCTCTCTCTCTCTCGCTCTCGCTCTCTCGCTCTCGCTCTCTCTCTCTCTGTATGTATATATGTAAGAAAATATTATTATATTGTAAGAAAATTAAAAAAAATAATGAAATAATAAAATCATAAAAAATCCATTCCCACGCTCTGGACATTCATAAAGTTTGTCATCTGTAAACACGACCATGTGAGTCTTCACATGAGAAAGTTTACTAAATCTTTTCCCACATTCTGGATACTCATACAGTTTAAACCCCAAATGCACCATCATGTGAACCTTCATATGAGCAGGTTGACTGAATCTTTTTCCACACTTTAGACATTAATGAGGTTTATTGCCTGAATGTATTAGCATGTGACTCTTAACATTGTTTTGTACTTTGATTCTTTTCAAAACACTCAGTACACCCAAAAAGCCCATCAGAATGCACAATCCTGTGACTTCAGAGCTCCAAAACTTTATTAAGTCTTTAATAAGTAAACTTAAGTCACTTTATCATTATTAATCAATTTTTATGGGAGGGCTTCCCTTGGGGACACTCTGGGCTGCTCTCCTGGAACTTTTCAAACTGCAGGTACCACAACACTGATATTTACCACAACTGCTGATATTTACGCTAAGGACTACAACAACAACTGCAACTACTGCAACACTACTGAACCGGATCATTCACGTAGTAACAAAGGAAAAAATCTACAGAAAGGTAATGTGAAGAAAAACATGCACCCTTTTGTTTTTATTTCTATAGTACTATACTTTGCTCAGTTCTTAATTTTATATGAAGTTCTCACAAATTCATTAATAATAGGTGTTTTTACATTGAACTTTATTACCATCCTTATCTCTAATTTTGAAAAATGTGATATGAACCGCCAAATTCTATTATTTGTGGCTACGCTTGTGGTGTCCTATCCCAGCACTGTCATATAATGCTTTGAAACTACTTATGGTTTTGGCCTCCACCACCCTCTCACCTAACTTGTTCCAACCGTGTCTACCACGCTGCTTGAGAAAGTTAATTTTCTAATATTTCTGCGGCATCTTTGTTTGGTTACCTTTTACAATATCTTCTTTTTATTCTACCATCTAGTTTTGGCATTTTATGCCTCTAACCTGGGAGCCATTTAGTGGCATGTCTATACCTTTTCCAGCTTGTTGATGTGATTCTTTAGATATGGGCAGCATACAACCGCTGCATATTCCAGCTTTGGTCTAACAAAAGTTTTAAACAATTTCTTTAGTATTTGACCTATGTATTTAAAAGCAATTGTAAATGTAAGCAAGTGTAGCATAGGCCCCTCGCACAAAGTTCTTAATATGATCCTAAGGTAATAGTTTTCCATCTAAAACCACCTCTAGATCTCTTTCTTGATCAGAATTCTTTATAGATCTCTGTGGCTTGATCATTGAAACTGAGTAAATTCATTACTCTGGACCTTCCAGATCGAAGACAGTACTGCCAGTCTGATATATCATTTGTCTCCAGGTGTTCTTCACATTTAGCTTTAATTATTTTTTCCAATACTTTCACTTACACTTGTAATAAAGGGTACTCCTTCGAGGTTCCTTATAGTGTCCTTTATTGAAATAGAGTTTAACAACCTTTTCAATGTCCCTATTTTCTTTTAGATTATATCTTAACATATAATTAATGTCCAACAGGACATGATTACTCTTTGCAAAGGGAGGATGGTATTGAATATCAAATATATCTTCTTTTTTGTGAATATTTGATCTAGTACTGATGGAATAATTTATATAATAATCACTAGATATTATTTACATAAGAATTTGAATTTATGCATGTCTTTGTTTTGGCATGTCTTTGTTTTGGCATGTCTTTGTTTTGGCATGCCTCTATTTCTACATGTTGCATTTCTGCATGTCTCCAAATCTGGAAGTGTTCACTTTTGCATGTGCTTGACAAGGATGTTATATGCACCAGCTTTGATTATAACTCACTCTTGTGACAACCCCCACACCAGCTTTTCTCAGCAGACAGTTTCCCACAAATTGTATATTATGCATGACTTATTTTTAGAATTTTAATACATATTGCATCTGTCAATACATTATTAACAATAATATAGCTAATATGGTAGTCTAATGTAGAAATTTGACACTCTTTAACAATGTATGAGTATAAGCGAAAAAAGCGACTCCAATACAACAACAGATGGATGCAAGTATCAAGAAGGCTAAAACGTATACACAAAATGCATCCAAATACAGCTGTGCACACTAGTGAACCCATTAATCTTACTGAGGCAGCATCAAGTTCAGAGATTGAGTTATCAGACAATGACATTAGTTCTTTTGAAGCCGAGTCAAATCAAGAGTATGGATTAGGCTCTGAAATTGATGATCTACACATGAATCTTACTGATATGCATGATGTATTATCTAATTCTCAAAGTGAGGAGGAGAATGATGACCATGATAATCATGTTTACCCACAGAATTTATTAATTCAGTGGGTAAACAAGAATGGTGTTACACACAATGCTGTTGATGAATTATTAAAAATTTTGAGGCAAATGGGAATTGACTATTTACCAAAAACAGCTCGGACACTAATCAGTTCTGAAAGGTACATAGAAACTGAGCAAAAATCTGGAATGAAATATGTTTACTTTGGGTTAAAAGAGGAACTGTTAAAAAACATAAGTAGATATCCAAAAGCAACTGTAAAAGGACTAAGACAATTATTATTGTCATGTAACATTGATGGCCTTCCTATATTTAGAAGCAAAAATGATGCTTTGTGGCCAGTTCTCTGTGCAGTAATGAATATTAAACCTTTGAAAGTCTTTCCAGTAGTCCTCTTGTATGGACGTTCTAAACAGAAAGGTACTTGGATGGGGAAAATGACATATCCAGAAGTAACAAATTTAACCATTAGAACAGACACACGCTTCCGTAATCAATCTAACTCGCAACATCATCATGGTAAATCACCATTCTGTGACTTGAACATAGACTTAATTGCAGCGTTTCCCATTGACTATATGCACCAGGTGTGCCTTGGTGTTATGAAGCGACTTCTTGTCACCTGGATACGGAAAAACACATTTAAATTATGTAGCCGCCAGATTTCTGAAATTAGTGCTAGATTGGTGAGCATAAAAGATTTTGTGCCCAATATTTTTGCACGTAAACCACGAGGTTTGGAAGAAATTGACAGATGGAAGGCAACTGAATACAGACAGTTTCTTCTCTACACAGGCAAGCTTGTATTGAAAGGTATTCTACCCCAAGAGATGTATGATCATTTCCTTACTCTCAGTGTTGGTATAAGTTTTCTGGTTTCACCCACATGTATGTCTTTAAAATACGGCAAATATGCTCATGACCTTTTGCTGAATTTTGTATCAAGGTGTGGTGATCTGTATGGGAAAGATTTTCTAGTCTACAATGTTCACAGTTTGATTCACCTAACAGCAGATGCTGAGGAACATGGTACTCTTGACAGTTGTTCAGCTTTTCCATTTGAAAATTATTTGCATCAGCTGAAAAAGATGGTCAGATCAAGTAAAAATCCAATTGTCCAAATTACAAAAAGAATAAAGGAGGCTGAAAATACCATGATTTATAATGTTAATGTTCAATGTTAATCCACGTAAGGACTTTTTAAAAAAAGTATCTAGCATTAACACATCAACAAGAGGAATGTTAATCAAGAAAACAGAAGGTACTTATATCTTCCTGTCAATACTACATGATTTATGACTAGTAAGTTTCTTGTGATTATGTTTTTGAATCTTGTGCAAGCTGTAGGAATACTCTTTGCTTACATTGCAAACTTTTAACTTTAGTAAAAAGTATTGTTCACCATCATAACATATTAGAATTAAGGTTAACATTGTTTTTTAATACTACTTTATAAAATTAGTGACTGCTTATTTTCTTAGACACTGATAATGTGCTGCAGAAAATGTCCCTAATCAGTTTGAATTTGTAGATGGCTGAATGTGAAAATAAATACATCGTTGTGGAAGATGAAGCAGGAGAATTGTCAATCATCCATATCACATGGATGTTTAGTACATCTGATGTAAGTCAATATATATATATTGTTTATTTGCAAAATTAAAAGATTAGTTTTTAAATATATGTGTATATGATATATATATATATATATATATATATATATATATATATATATATATATATATATATATGAAATACAGTGGGGCCTCGATTTATGATGGTAATCTGTTCCAAGAGACAGCCCGTAAGTCGAAGCGATTTTTTCCATAAGAAATAAGGGGAATTGAATTAATCCGTTCCACACCTTAAAAAAAAACTTTCAAATGCATTTTATACTGAACGTTGAACCTTACCACTGATTTTCTTTGGACCCATGGCATTATGTTCAAAAAGAAAAAAATTTTACCGACACTATCGTAACTCGAGTCGCATTTTTCTATCAAATTTACATTGGAAAAATAAATAAAAAAATATTATATTTATATTAGTTATTCAAAATAATTGTTAAAAAAACGAAACATGATTGGCTTAATGGAACAAATACTCTTATTTACTAGGTAACATATTTTGCTAGGTAATATATTAATAAATATATATAGATATATGTTAATTGCTTTTCTGAATGCATTAAACGTTTTTGTTTCAGACAGTGAAGATTCACCACCAAGAAAAGTAACTGTTTCCATGCCCCAAAAGACTGCCGAGTGTAAGCTGACTCTAGATGAACATCAAAATAATATGATACAGGAATCAGGTAATTTAATTTAATTCAAAACATTTTATTTCTTTTTGTATGATGTTTTTCTTTTTAACTTTCAACAAAGGAACTTATTTAAGGGGCTGGGAGAGTTAATTTATCAACCTTCCAACCTGAAACACTGAAGCTTTTTGTGAATAATCTACATGGTAAATGCTGCAACTTTGAATTTATCTGAAATTTAATTTAAAAAATAACAAAATAAATAAAATGAAATAAAATAAAATAAAAATAAAATAAACAAATTGTTTTAATGCATTAAGAAAAGCTTTAAGCTAATGTAATAATTCAATAATTAGTATTTGTAGTTTTATGTATTTAAAACTATTTGGTAAATATTTTCTATACAATGCTAATACGCTTCCACCCCGACAGAATCATGTAGGACTATGAGCACCTCGGTGTTCAGGCCCAGTACAAAACCTTCCCCTCAAACTCCGAGACAAGACAGAACTGGTAAGCTTTATGTAACTGGAGAAACATTTACATACACAGATAGTAACATATACTTGTGCATGGATATTTTAATGTAATATATATTTTTAGCAGCCTTTCGGGTGATGAACACAGTTGATACCTTTCTTGCTGTTGCTTCATTATCTGAAACAAAATTTTTTAATGCATTCAGAAAAGCTATAAGCTAATGTAATAATTCAATAATTACTATTTGTAGTTTTATGTATTTAAAACTATTTGGTAAATATTTTCTATACAATGCTAATACGCTTCCACCCATGACAAAATCATGTAGGACTATGAGCACCTCGGTGTTCAGGCCCAGTACAAAACCTTCCCCTCAAACTCCGAGACAAGACAGAACTGGTAAGCTTTATGTAACTGGAGAAACATTTACATACACAGATAGTAACATATACTTGTGCATGGATATTTTAATGTAATATATATTTTTAGCAGCCTTTAGGGTGATGAACACAGTTGATACCTTTCTTGCTGTTGCTTCATTGTCTGAAACAAAATTTTTTAATGCATTCAGAAAAGCTATAAGCTAATATAATAATTCAATAATTACTATTTGTAGTTTTATCTATTTAAAACTATTGGGTAAATATCAGTAATTGGGCAATATCATATTTATTATTTGGTTTTTAAATTTAATACTTATAATTTCATATCATTTCAGAAACAACCAGTGATCTAGGCTTCGATCTCAACAGGAAAGGCTTCCGTAGACCTGCTTCTTTGCTACGTAATAGAGATGAAAATGTGAATGATTATTTGGTGGCCAGCTCTCCTTTCGAAAAATCTAGTAAGTACCGATTTATTATGTGTTTTTTCTTACTTTTTTTTATTTATACAAGAAAGTACATTGGGGGAGAGCAAAGACTTGAAGTTTTACATTCTTGTAAAGCAACTAAGTAGATGATGGTAGTATCATCAATAAATGATAAATAATACTAAAAAGTACCTAATTTCATCTTCATAGTTTTTCACCTTTTGCCTTAAAATTTCACTGTATCTATTGCTACCCAATCTCCCAACCTTTGTTTCCCAATTTGAACATTTTCACCATTGTGATCATTGCTGTCTTCTTATATGTGCTGTCAATCTGCTGTATGGTGTTTATTAATCTTGTTTATATGTATCTATTGCTACCCAGTCTCCCAATCTTTATGTACCCAATCTGAAAATCTTTACCATAGTGATCTTTGCTGTCTTATATGTGCTGTCAATCTGCTATATGGTGTCTATTAATCTTTTAAATTACCCATCAAGCTGTCAATGTAATCAATCAGAGCTTTAATATAACAATGTACTTTAATATACTTACAAAGCTCTCTCATCTCATTTTTCTCTTGCAATGTACTTGTTATCATTTATCAATTCTGATAGAACTTACCTACTTAAAATTATCTGTTAGATTAAGGACCTGCCCGAAACGCTGCGCGTACTAGTGGCTTTACAAGATTGTAATACTGTCCTATTCAATGTATTCTCACAAACCCAATGTACCTTCTTGTATATAAATAAATAAATAAATAAATAAGCCTTTTTCTTTTTTTTTCTTTTGCAGTAACAGAAAAAATGGATTACGTAATGAAGGAACTGTCAAAATTGACACTTTTATCAGGGGATATCCTGAATATTGTCAAAATGACAGAAACCCGTATGGTCAAAACACACGAAGATATACCAATCCTGGAAGACATTCTTCCATCCCCACTTGAAACTGTTGAGGAGGTAGAAAGTCTTTCACACGTGCTGAAAAGTAACATTGAATATAAAAAGAGTATGGTAAGTGTTGCTTATTTTTTTTTAGCCTTGTACATGTCTTTTGATTAGTTTTTTGGGGGATGAAGGAGTGGGGGGGCACAGAATTGATTGTTCAGTGGTACCAATTTTGTTTTTATTAGTTTAAGGTACCAGTAGAACAAAAGCAAAAGTTACTCAAATTAGTGGATTTTTGTAATAGTTAAGAAGGAAAATAGTTAAATCGTATTTATTTATTACAGTTGGAAATTAGAAAATCTAATGTTGAGATTGAAAGATATATATTATTCTCTATTACCTTACAGCTTATGCATTATTTTAACAGGTCCAGATGCTGTCTTTAATGGGCGGTGCAAACTGTGGAGACACAGTGAGACGAATGATGAAGAGGATAGGGACCTATGGGGTCTGGTCTCGGTATTCACTCGTTGGGCGCAAGAAGAAACGTGTCTTCAAAACCTTGGATATTTGTAATGTAATAATAAGTACGTAAATTTGACATTTTTTTGTATTATATATGTATAAATATATATATATATATCACTTAGAACTCTTTGACCCGGCCAGGATTCGAACCCATGCCGTCCAGGATCACCCCTAAACATACACAGTACCGTGACCACCGCACCAATGATCGTCTATATCGATATATAGACGATCATTGGTGCGGTGGTCACGGTACTGTATACGTTTAGGGGTGATCCTGGACGGCATGGGTTCGAATACTGGCCGGGTCAAAGAGTTCTAAGTGATATATGGCTTGCGCGTTCATGCAGCTTTCTCACATATATATATATATATATATATATATATATATATATATATATATATATATATATATATATATATATATATATATATATATATATATATATATATATTATATTATATATATATATATATATATATATATATATTTATATATATATATATTATATATATATTTATATATATATATATATATATATATATATATATATATATATATATTATATATATATATATATATATATATATATATATATATATATATATATATATATATATATATATATATATATATATATATATATATATATATATGTCGTACCTAGTAGCCAGAACTCACTTTTTGGCCTACTATGCAAAGCCCGATTTGCCTAATAAGCCAAGTTTTCCTGAATTAATATATTTTCTCTAATTTTTTTCTTATGAAATGATAAAGCTATCCATTTCATTATGTATGAGGTCAATTTTTTTTATTGGAGTTTAAATTAATGTAGATATATGACCAAACCTAACCAACCCTACCTAACCTAACCTAACCTATCTTTATAGGTTAGGTTAGGTAGCCGAAAAAGTTAGGTTAGGTTAGGTAGGTTAGGTAGTCGAAAAACAATTACTTCATGAAAACTTGGCCTATTAGGCAAATCGGGCCTTGCATAGTAGGCTGAGAAGTGCGTTCTGGCTACTAGGTACGACATATATATATATATATATATATATATATATATATATATATATATATATATATATATATATATATATATATATATATATATGTCAGTCAGACCACGGAGGAAAAATGAAACAGGAATTTCCTTAAGTACTTTCGTATATTAATACGTCTTCAGAAGGAGTCATTATATTTTGACTCCTTCTGAAGATGTATTAATATACGAAAGTACTTAAGGAAATTCCTGTTTCATTTTTGCTCCGTGGTCAGACATTGTCATATATATATATATATATATATATATATATATATATATATATATATATATATATATATATATATATATATATATATATATTATATTATGTTATGATATTATTTCAATATTTCTGATTGCATTGATAATTTGAATTCTCATAGATTTCAATTTATTTTCATTTTGATTTAATAATTTTGTGTGACATTGCATTGGAATTGAGCTGTGTTGTTTACCATACTGTTCATTTCATGAGTACAGTTTATTTTTTTATTTTTTCATTTCATTTTTTTAGCTGTTCTTATTTTTCTGTGATGAGAATATCAGATCATTTGATGTTCTCAATTTTCTGATGGAAGCATCAGACCATTATGGAATGCATCAGATGAGGTAGTTTGGAATGGTGAGGAGGACGAGGGGACAGAGGAGAGGGTAATGGTGGGGAGGACGAGGGGACTGGGGAGGTGGGGATGGTGGGGACAGGGGAATGGAGAATGCTGGGGAGGACAAAGGGACAGGTGAATGGGAGATGGTGGGGGAGGAAGAGGGGACAGGGGAGGGGGAAATGGTAAGGAGGACGATGGGACGGGGAAGTGGGGTGGGGAGGATGTGGGGACGGGGGAGTGGGAAGGACGAGGGGACTGTGGAATGGGGAATGGTAGGGAGGACGAGGGGACGGAGGAAGACTGGAGAACAGGGGAACACCTCAATAAAAGCCAACAATGTATTATTACTCTGTGGCTTCGTGTCTCCCGTCAAAGTGAATTATAATTATATATATCAATTAATTCTTGTAAATTTCCAGAAGCCTGTACCAACACCCACACTAATGCAACTGAGAGAGATGTTGAGACAAGTGTTGCTGATATGTTGAAGAACGCCCCAAACAAACTCGGTGGAAACAGATACAAGGTAAAGTTTGCCAATTTGCTGTAGTCGAATTCAATCTCTTTTTAGTAATCTTTGAGAACATTTATGCTATAAATAAGATAAAATAATGTAACTGATTTTGACTAAATATGTATATATATGTAATTTTCTGAGCACTAATAATGAAAGAAAACCAAAATAAGTGTTTACTATCTATATCTATCTATTTACTATCTATTATCTATCTATTTACTATCATTATTATCTATTTACTATCTATATCTATCTATTTACTAAACTATTTATAATAGTTTACTATCTATTTACTATAAGTGTTAATACTATCTCTAACAATGGCCTGGAATAATGCAGGATATAATATTGTTTTATAAAGATTCCTGTTTTTTTTTTGTATAATATGGAAAGGGTTTTTACTTATTAAATTAAATATTATATAATAAAATAATTTATGTATTATTGAAATCAATTAGTAACAAACAATATTTCATTACAGGGTGGTGAAGCAAGAATACATGTGAATCGCACAACAGACTTGGATATGACGCCACTGAAAATATACTTCCATTATTGTGCTTGCGGGGGTTGATCTTTGGTTCTTGGTCCTGCCTATCAACTGTCAATCAACTTGTGTACAGATTCCTGAGCCAACTGGGCTCTATCATATCTACATTTGAAACTGTGAATGGAGTCAGCCTCCACCATCATATATATATATATATATATATATATGTCGTACCTATTAGCCAGAACTCACTTTTTGGCCTACTATGCAAGGCCAGATTTGCCTAATAAGCCAAGTTTTCCTGAATTAATATATTTTCTCTAATTTTTTTTCTTATGAAATGATAAAGCTACCCATTTCCTTATGTATGAGGTCAATTTTTTTTATTGGAGTTAAAATTAACGTTGATATATGACCGAACCTAACCAACCCTACCTAACCTAACCTAACCTAACCTATCTTTATAGGTTAGGTTAGGTTAGGTAGCCTAAAAAGTTAGGTTAGGTTAGGTAGTCGAAAAACAATTAAGTCATGAAAACTTGGTCTATTAGGCAAATCGGGCCTTGCATAGTAGGCTGAGAAGTGCGTTCTGGCTACTATGCAAGGCCCGATTTGCCTAATAAGCCAAGTTTTCATGAATTAATTATTTTTCGACTACCTAACCTACCTAACCTAACCTAACCTAACTTTTTCGGCTACCTAACCAAACCTAACCTACAAAGATAGGTTAGGTTAGGTTAGGTAGGGTTGGTTAGGTTCGGTCATATAATTACGTTAATTTTAACTCCAATAAAAAAAATTTGACCTCATATATAATGAAATGGGTAGCTTTATCATTTCATAAGAAAAAAATTTGTGAAAATATATTAATTCATGAAAACTTGGCTTATTAGGCAAATCGGGCCTTGCATAGTAGGCTGAGAAGTGCGTTCTGGCTACTAGGTACGACATATATATATATATTTGTGTATATATGTATATTTGTGTATATATGTATATTTGTGTATATATATATATTTGTGTATATATATATATATGTGTGTATATATATATATATAT
>WNGS01034828.1:0-10980 GCA_020271785.1 Procambarus virginalis | reverse complement strand
TATATATTATACATATATATATACATATATATACACACATATATATATATATATACAAATATATATATACACAAAGTATATATATATATTACACAAATATACATATATACACAAAATACATATATACACAAATATATATATATATATGTCGTACCTAGTAGCCAGAACGCACTTCTCAGCCTACTATGCAAGGCCCGATTTGCCTAATAAGCCAAGTTTTCATGAATAATATATTTCACAAATTTTTTTTCTTATGAAATGATAAAGCTACCCATTTCATTATATATGAGGTCAAATTTTTTTTATTGGAGTTAAAATTAACGTAATTATATGACCGAACCTAACAACCCTACCTAACCTAACCTAACCTATCTTTGTAGGTTAGGTTTGGTTAGGTAGCCGAAAAAGTTAGGTTAGGTTAGGTAGGTTAGGTAGTCGAAAAATAATTAATTCATGAAAACTTGGCTTATTAGGCAAATCGGGCCTTGCATAGTAGCCAGAACGCACTTCTCAGCCTACTATGCAAGGCCCGATTTGCCTAATAGACCAAGTTTTCATGACTTAATTGTTTTTCGACTACCTAACCTAACCTAACTTTTTAGGCTACCTAACCTAACCTAACCTATAAAGATAGGTTAGGTTAGGTTAGGTTAGGTAGGGTTGGTTAGGTTCGGTCATATATCAACGTTAATTTTAACTCCAATAAAAAAATTGACCTCATACATAAGGAAATGGGTAGCTTTATCATTTCATAAGAAAAAAAATTAGAGAAAATATATTAATTCAGGAAAACTTGGCTTATTAGGCAAATCTGGCCTTGCATAGTAGGCCAAAAAGTGAGTTCTGGCTAATAGGTACGACATATATTATATATATATATATATGATGGTGGAGGCTGACTCCATTCACAGTTTCAAATGTAGATATGATAGAGCCCAGTTGGCTCAGGAATCTGTACACAAGTTGATTGACAGTTGATAGGCAGGACCAAGAACCAAAGATCAACCCCCGCAAGCACAATAATGGAAGTATATTTTCAGTGGCGTCATATCCAAGTCTGTTGTGCGATTCACATGTATTCTTGCTTCACCACCCTGTAATGAAATATTGTTTGTTACTAATTGATTTCAATAATACATAAATTATTTTATTATATAATATTTAATTTAATAAGTAAAAACCCTTTCCATATTATACAAAAAAAAAACAGGAATCTTTATAAAACAATATTATATCCTGCATTATTCCAGGCCATTGTTAGAGATAGTATTAACACTTATAGTAAATAGATAGTAAACTATTATAAATAGTTTAGTAAATAGATAGATATAGATAGTAAATAGATAATAATGATAGTAAATAGATAGATAATAGATAGTAAATAGATAGATATAGATAGTAAACACTTATTTTGGTTTTCTTTCATTATTAGTGCTCAGAAAATTACATATATATACATATTTAGTCAAAATCAGTTACATTATTTTATCTTATTTATAGCATAAATGTTCTCAAAGATTACTAAAAAGAGATTGAATTCGACTACAGCAAATTGGCAAACTTTACCTTGTATCTGTTTCCACCGAGTTTGTTTTGGGCGTTCTTCAACATATCAGCAACACTTGTCTCAACATCTCTCTCAGTTGCATTAGTGTGGGTGTTGATACAGGCTTCTGGAAATTTACAAGAATTAATTGATATATATAATTATAATTCACTTTGACGGGAGACACGAAGCCACAGAGTAATAATACATTGTTGGCTTTTATTGAGGTGTTCCCCTGTTCTCCAGTCTTCCTCCGTCCCCTCGTCCTCCCTACCATTCCCCATTCCACAGTCCCCTCGTCCTTCCCACTCCCCCGTCCCCACATCCTCCCCACTTCCCCGTCCCATCGTCCTCCTTACCATTTCCCCCCTCCCCTGTCCCCTCTTCCTCCCCCACCATCTCCCATTCACCTGTCCCTTTGTCCTCCCCAGCATTCTCCATTCCCCTGTCCCCACCATCCCCAACTCCCCAGTCCCCTCGTCCTCCCCACCATTACCCTCTCCTCTGTCCCCTCGTCCTCCTCACCATTCCAAACTACCTCATCTGATGCATTCCATAATGGTCTGATGCTTCCATCAGAAAATTGAGAACATCAAATGATCTGATATTCTCATCACAGAAAAATAAGAACAGCTAAAAAAATGAAATGAAAAAATAAAAAAATAAACTGTACTCATGAAATGAACAGTATGGTAAACAACACAGCTCAATTCCAATGCAATGTCACACAAAATTATTAAATCAAAATGAAAATAAATTGAAATCTATGAGAATTCAAATTATCAATGCAATCAGAAATATTGAAATAATATCATAACATAATATAAATATATAATATATATATATATATATATATATATATATATATATATATATATATATATATATATATATATATATGACAATGTCTGACCACGGAGCAAAAATGAAACAGGAATTTCCTTAAGTACTTTCGTATATTAATACGGATGGAAGAATGTCTTCCAGGATTGGTATATCTTCGTGTGTTTTGACCATACGGGTTTCTGTCATTTTGACAATATTCAGGATATCCCCTGATAAAAGTGTCAATTTTGACAGTTCCTTCATTACGTAATCCATTTTTTCTGTTACTGCAAAAGAAAAAAAAAGAAAAAGGCTTATTTATTTATTTATTTATTTATATACAAGAAGGTACATTGGGTTTGTGAGAATACATTGAATAGGACAGTATTACAATCTTGTAAAGCCACTAGTACGCGCAGCGTTTCGGGCAGGTCCTTAATCTAACAGATAATTTTAAGTAGGTAAGTTCTATCAGAATTGATAAATGATAACAAGTACATTGCAAGAGAAAAATGAGATGAGAGAGCTTTGTAAGTATATTAAAGTACATTGTTATATTAAAGCTCTGATTGATTACATTGACAGCTTGATGGGTAATTTAAAAGATTAATAGACACCATATAGCAGATTGACAGCACATATAAGACAGCAAAGATCACTATGGTAAAGATTTTCAGATTGGGTACATAAAGATTGGGAGACTGGGTAGCAATAGATACATATAAACAAGATTAATAAACACCATACAGCAGATTGACAGCACATATAAGAAGACAGCAATGATCACAATGGTGAAAATGTTCAAATTGGGAAACAAAGGTTGGGAGATTGGGTAGCAATAGATACAGTGAAATTTTAAGGCAAAAGGTGAAAAACTATGAAGATGAAATTAGGTACTTTTTAGTATTATTTATCATTTATTGATGATACTACCATCATCTACTTAGTTGCTTTACAAGAATGTAAAACTTCAAGTCTTTGCTCTCCCCCAATGTACTTTCTTGTATAAATAAAAAAAAGTAAGAAAAAACACATAATAAATCGGTACTTACTAGATTTTTCGAAAGGAGAGCTGGCCACCAAATAATCATTCACATTTTCATCTCTATTACGTAGCAAAGAAGCAGGTCTACGGAAGCCTTTCCTGTTGAGATCGAAGCCTAGATCACTGGTTGTTTCTGAAATGATATGAAATTATAAGTATTAAATTTAAAAACCAAATAATAAATATGATATTGCCCAATTACTGATATTTACCCAATAGTTTTAAATAGATAAAACTACAAATAGTAATTATTGAATTATTATATTAGCTTATAGCTTTTCTGAATGCATTAAAAAATTTTGTTTCAGACAATGAAGCAACAGCAAGAAAGGTATCAACTGTGTTCATCACCCTAAAGGCTGCTAAAAATATATATTACATTAAAATATCCATGCACAAGTATATGTTACTATCTGTGTATGTAAATGTTTCTCCAGTTACATAAAGCTTACCAGTTCTGTCTTGTCTCGGAGTTTGAGGGGAAGGTTTTGTACTGGGCCTGAACACCGAGGTGCTCATAGTCCTACATGATTTTGTCATGGGTGGAAGCGTATTAGCATTGTATAGAAAATATTTACCAAATAGTTTTAAATACATAAAACTACAAATAGTAATTATTGAATTATTACATTAGCTTATAGCTTTTCTGAATGCATTAAAAAATTTTGTTTCAGATAATGAAGCAACAGCAAGAAAGGTATCAACTGTGTTCATCACCCGAAAGGCTGCTAAAAATATATATTACATTAAAATATCCATGCACAAGTATATGTTACTATCTGTGTATGTAAATGTTTCTCCAGTTACATAAAGCTTACCAGTTCTGTCTTGTCTCGGAGTTTGAGGGGAAGGTTTTGTACTGGGCCTGAACACCGAGGTGCTCATAGTCCTACATGATTCTGTCGGGGTGGAAGCGTATTAGCATTGTATAGAAAATATTTACCAAATAGTTTTAAATACATAAAACTACAAATACTAATTATTGAATTATTACATTAGCTTAAAGCTTTTCTTAATGCATTAAAACAATTTGTTTATTTTATTTTTATTTTATTTTATTTCATTTTATTTATTTTGTTATTTTTTAAATTAAATTTCAGATAAATTCAAAGTTGCAGCATTTACCATGTAGATTATTCACAAAAAGCTTCAGTGTTTCAGGTTGGAAGGTTGATAAATTAACTCTCCCAGCCCCTTAAATAAGTTCCTTTGTTGAAAGTTAAAAAGAAAAACATCATACAAAAAGAAATAAAATGTTTTGAATTAAATTAAATTACCTGATTCCTGTATCATATTATTTTGATGTTCATCTAGAGTCAGCTTACACTCGGCAGTCTTTTGGGGCATGGAAACAGTTACTTTTCTTGGTGGTGAATCTTCACTGTCTGAAACAAAAACGTTTAATGCATTCAGAAAAGCAATTAACATATATCTATATATATTTATTAATATATTACCTAGCAAAATATGTTACCTAGTAAATAAGAGTATTTGTTCCATTAAGCCAATCATGTTTCGTTTTTTTAACAATTATTTTGAATAACTCTAATATAAATATAATATTTTTTTATTTATTTTTCCAATGTAAATTTGATAGAAAAATGCGACTCGAGTTACGATAGTGTCGGTAAAATTTTTTTTCTTTTTGAACATAATGCCATGGGTCCAAAGAAAATCAGTGGTAAGGTTCAACGTTCAGTATAAAATGCATTTGAAAGTTTTTTTTTTAAGGTGTGGAACGGATTAATTCAATTCCCCTTATTTCTTATGGAAAAAATCGCTTCGACTTACGGGCTGTCTCTTGGAACAGATTACCATCATAAATCGAGGCCCCACTGTATTTCATATTATATATATATATATATATATATATATATATATATATATATATATATATATATATATATATATATATATATATATATATATATATATATATATATATATATATATATATATATATATATATATATATATATATATCATATACACATATATTTTAAAAACTAATCTTTTAATTTTGCAAATAAACAATATATATATATTGACTTACATCAGATGTACTAAACATCCATGTGATATGGATGATTGACAATTCTCCTGCTTCATCTTCCACAACGATGTATTTATTTTCACATTCAGCCATCTACAAATTCAAACTGATTAGGGACATTTTCTGCAGCACATTATCAGTGTCTAAGAAAATAAGCAGTCACTAATTTTATAAAGTAGTATTAAAAAACAATGTTAACCTTAATTCTAATATGTTATGATGGTGAACAATACTTTTTACTAAAGTTAAAAGTTTGCAATGTAAGCAAAGAGTATTCCTACAGCTTGCACAAGATTCAAAAACATAATCACAAGAAACTTACTAGTCATAAATCATGTAGTATTGACAGGAAGATATAAGTACCTTCTGTTTTCTTGATTAACATTCCTCTTGTTGATGTGTTAATGCTAGATACTTTTTTTAAAAAGTCCTTACGTGGATTAACATTGAACATTAACATTATAAATCATGGTATTTTCAGCCTCCTTTATTCTTTTTGTAATTTGGACAATTGGATTTTTACTTGATCTGACCATCTTTTTCAGCTGATGCAAATAATTTTCAAATGGAAAAGCTGAACAACTGTCAAGAGTACCATGTTCCTCAGCATCTGCTGTTAGGTGAATCAAACTGTGAACATTGTAGACTAGAAAATCTTTCCCATACAGATCACCACACCTTGATACAAAATTCAGCAAAAGGTCATGAGCATATTTGCCGTATTTTAAAGACATACATGTGGGTGAAACCAGAAAACTTATACCAACACTGAGAGTAAGGAAATGATCATACATCTCTTGGGGTAGAATACCTTTCAATACAAGCTTGCCTGTGTAGAGAAGAAACTGTCTGTATTCAGTTGCCTTCCATCTGTCAATTTCTTCCAAACCTCGTGGTTTACGTGCAAAAATATTGGGCACAAAATCTTTTATGCTCACCAATCTAGCACTAATTTCAGAAATCTGGCGGCTACATAATTTAAATGTGTTTTTCCGTATCCAGGTGACAAGAAGTCGCTTCATAACACCAAGGCACACCTGGTGCATATAGTCAATGGGAAACGCTGCAATTAAGTCTATGTTCAAGTCACAGAATGGTGATTTACCATGATGATGTTGCGAGTTAGATTGATTACGGAAGCGTGTGTCTGTTCTAATGGTTAAATTTGTTACTTCTGGATATGTCATTTTCCCCATCCAAGTACCTTTCTGTTCACATTTGTCACAGCCATAATAACCTGAAAACAGTTTTATGGTCTTCACCATAGCCTTAGCAGGTGCATCACAAATTACACATTGTAATTTTATGTTGATAATTCTGTTACCATACTGAATCCCATGCAACAAAAGGTCATCCATATCAGATATAAAATCATATAAGAAATTTAAATCACTTGGCTTAGAACGTCCATACAAGAGGACTACTGGAAAGACTTTCAAAGGTTTAATATTCATTACTGCACAGAGAACTGGCCACAAAGCATCATTTTTGCTTCTAAATATAGGAAGGCCATCAATGTTACATGACAATAATAATTGTCTTAGTCCTTTTACAGTTGCTTTTGGATATCTACTTATGTTTTTTAACAGTTCCTCTTTTAACCCAAAGTAAACATATTTCATTCCAGATTTTTGCTCAGTTTCTATGTACCTTTCAGAACTGATTAGTGTCCGAGCTGTTTTTGGTAAATAGTCAATTCCCATTTGCCTCAAAATTTTTAATAATTCATCAACAGCATTGTGTGTAACACCATTCTTGTTTACCCACTGAATTAATAAATTCTGTGGGTAAACATGATTATCATGGTCATCATTCTCCTCCTCACTTTGAGAATTAGATAATACATCATGCATATCAGTAAGATTCATGTGTAGATCATCAATTTCAGAGCCTAATCCATACTCTTGATTTGACTCGGCTTCAAAAGAACTAATGTCATTGTCTGATAACTCAATCTCTGAACTTGATGCTGCCTCAGTAAGATTAATGGGTTCACTAGTGTGCACAGCTGTATTTGGATGCATTTTGTGTATACGTTTTAGCCTTCTTGATACTTGCATCCATCTGTTGTTGTATTGGAGTCGCTTTTTTCGCTTATACTCATACATTGTTAAAGAGTGTCAAATTTCTACATTAGACTACCATATTAGCTATATTATTGTTAATAATGTATTGACAGATGCAATATGTATTAAAATTCTAAAAATAAGTCATGCATAATATACAATTTGTGGGAAACTGTCTGCTGAGAAAAGCTGGTGTGGGGGTTGTCACAAGAGTGAGTTATAATCAAAGCTTTATAAATCCAAGACATGAAAATAATTCAAAAAGAATGAGCTGTGCATATAACATCCTTTTCCAAGGCAAATGCAAAATGAAAACACTTCCAGATTTGGAGACATGCAGAAAGCAACATGTGACATAGAAATAGAGGCTGCCCTCCTCTTCAGGCTGCGTCAATTTCGCAAACGGAACCCTGGTCTTATCAAAGCAGTGTTACATTAGGATTGAACGATCATTGCTAAGAAAAAAGTGCAGGGAAAAGATATGAAATAAAGTGTGACCAACAACTACTGGCCTTCTTTAGTGATTGTGGTATATCGGAAAACCTGAACCCGACCAATGCCAGTACTTAAAATAACTCATTCATTCAGTGCCTGAGCCTAACCTAACTTAATCTAACTTTGTCCAAGGTGCTGTCTCTGCATTACCATTTACCAAATGTTCTCTCATTCATCATATGATCTTCTAAATAATCCGTCAAGTCTCCATGCACTTATCCAAGCATCTACCTCATTATCATTGTAAAATTTTGCTCTTAAATCTAATCTTACCCTATTTTTAAAATTTAAATTTAATTGTATTGATTTATGTCCTCTATTGTAAAGTAATTATTGATCTCACTTTGTTCTCTTAATTAAGTTCATACTAATTCTATATTAACTAAAGCTAATTAAAACTTATTATCTTTAAGATTATTTTACTTTACATTTATCATTTGACAAATTTTTTTTTATATAATCATCTTGACTGTCTCTACCGATTTTTTGTTCTCTCCACCAAACTTGTGTTTCCTCCAAGGCTATCTAGTGTCCTTCTCCTACTTCTATTTGTTTATTTTCTTTTGTTTATTTGCATTTATTGTTGTGTTTTGCTATAATTATTCTTTATTTTAGTAGACTTAGTACTTTGTAAGCTTTTATTGTATTGTTATATTATTGTATTGTTGTGTTTTGCTATAATTAACTTTTCTATTGAAAAGTAATTATTGATCACATTTTGTTCTCTTAAATAAGTTCATACTATTTCTGGTTAATAACCAGCCTTTTTATGCAGACAAGTATAGACCCAGAACTAAACCTCTTATCCACTATCTATGACAATCATCACTTTAATGATCTGAACTGCAGATATTTTACAGCAAATGATGTAAACAATGTATTATCACATAATCACAATATCTCTGTAATCAACTTAAATGTTAGATCCCTAGGTAAACACTTCGATGATGTTAGTGCCTTATTGAAACTATTGACAACAAATTCACTTTTATTGTACTTACTGAAACATGGTTGAAAGAGGATACTACTCAACTCTTTAACATGCCTAACTACTTGGCAATTCACAACTGTCGTCAAACTCAGAGAGGTGGTGGTACTGCTCTTTACTACCATCATGAACTAACATGCTTAAAAGTAATTAGAACTAGAGACTGCTGTGGGGAGTATATCTTCGCCAGTTTCAGAGTAAAGGGTACCGAGTCTATCCTGTCTGTGGGAGCAGTCTATAGGATTCCTAACACTGATGTGCCCGAATTCAATTCAAACCTTAGAAATCTAATACTCGATAACAGACTTAACAAAACCATCTAATTATCGCAGGGGACTTTAATATTGACCTCTGCGAGCCTGAGCACC
Source organism: Procambarus virginalis (assembly GCA_020271785.1). Taxonomy (NCBI): domain Eukaryota; kingdom Metazoa; phylum Arthropoda; class Malacostraca; order Decapoda; family Cambaridae; genus Procambarus; species Procambarus virginalis. The sequence continues at coordinate 1,594 of WNGS01034828.1, read as the reverse complement.
CTACTACTGTTAGCTTCCTCAACTGTATGAATTCCTGCTTCCTCATACCCTTAATCACTAGACCTACCAGAATCACTGATAGTACTGCCACGACTCTAGATCACATCTGGACCAACATAACCTCTCCGCTTACTTCAGGTATAATCACCGACAGTACTACAGACCATTACCCCACATTTCTCTTAACTACCATTAACAAACCACCTCTAGAGTCAAGGGAGATAAGTTTTAGGCTGCACAATGAATCTGCTATAGGCAATTTTATAACTGCTGCTGATAATGTCAACTGGGAATCAGAGTTAGGTAACATATGGGACATCAACCTAGCAGTACAATCTTTTCTTCAAAAACTCTAAGCCTTTATAACACCCACTGTCCTATGCTTACAAAACAAGTCACTACCAAAAGGCTTAACAATCCCTGGCTTACAAAGGGAATACTTAAATCCATTAATAAAAAACATGACCTTGAGAAGAAGTATAGGCTAGGAACCGTCTCTAAAGAATTCTCAAAGAATTACTCTTTACTGCTATCTAAGATAATTAGACGAGCCAAAACTAAATACTACGAAGATAAATTTACCCAAATAAAGAGCAACATTAAAAAAACTTGGAGCACAATTTCACAAATCTTGGGATCAAAGAAGATTTTAAATAACAAACCAACACTCCTGTCAAATAACGATGGTCAGCTTTCAGCATCTGATTCTGCTATTGAGTTCAATAGGTTCTTCTCTTCCATTGGGTCATCCCTTGCAAATGATATTCCTTCTTCCAGTACTGAGGTTAAGGACTACCTACAGGTAACTATCCACAGTCTCTGTACCTAAAGCCTACTAATTCCACTGATGTCAATGAGATAATCCTTTCCCTTAAAACCAAGTCTAGTGCCCTTGAGGAGATTCCGACATTAATTTACAAAAAAGCCTCCAGATCCTTAGCCCCTGCAATTGCTTTGCTCTTCAACAAGTCACTTGAACTCCAAACCTTTCCAGATATTCTAAAAAAAGCGAGAGTAACCCCTGTCCACAAATGTGGTGATCCCCAGATGTTAACAACTACAGACCTATTTCAATCCTGCCTAACTTATCAAAAATTTTGAAAAACTAATCTACAAGCAGCTCTACTCTTATCTAGCCAAGCACAATATACTTAGCTCTTGCCAATATGGCTTCAGACCTAAAAAAAGCACTAACGATGCACTGATTAGTATGATTAACTTAATTCATGCAGCTCTTGATAAAAATGAGTTCCCTGTTGGGTTATTTGTGGACCTGCGTAAGGCTTTTGACACTGTGAACCACCAAAACCTTCTTCTTAAATTACATCATTATGGAGTCAGAGGACTCTCCCTGCAATACCTCAAATCTTACCTTACTGATAGACTCCAGTATGTTTCTGTGAACAATTCAATTTCTCCTACCCTACCCATCAACATTGGTGTTCCTCAGGGCAGTATACTTGGCCCTCTCCTCTTTCTCATCTACATTATGACCTTCCAAATGCCTCCCAACACCTTAGACCAATTCTATTTGCTGACGACACACCTTCATTTACTCCAGTCCTGACCCCCTTGCTCTAAATGCCCAGTAAAT
>WNGS01034810.1:0-20651 GCA_020271785.1 Procambarus virginalis | reverse complement strand
TTTATGACTGGCCATCCTGTGAGGTGAGGATGTTGGATGAGCTTGTAGCTGGTTTCTGATCTACACTGTGTGGTCCTTCATACAGAATAGGGAAGCAGCACATTGCTGTGTATACCTAAACATGTTAAAAAATACATTGTTTGAGAGGAGTCTTGTAGAAACTGGTAAGAGTAATTATAATATAATGTTTCCATGATTCAGTGCTTACCTCTTGTGAAAATTGAGAATTGTTTAGTCAGAGTTGATTTGTTTTTGTATTGAGGCTGGTATTTTGTACCTTGATTCCATGTATGTCTAACCATCCTGTGAGATGGGAGTTTAGAAAAACTTATAGCTAGTTTTTATCTACACTGTGTAATATTCCATATAGAATAGGGTAGCAGCACATTGCTGTGTATACCTAATCTTTTTAATAAAAAAAATCAGTAATAAAGATTTTAAATTATAGTTTGTATTATTACAAATACAGTACTGTATTATCCTTATTAAATCATGTTGACCATGGATCATTAAGATCTCATGTTGATATGTAATAGTCATATTTCTTTTGAACTGCTAATCCATGCTAATCATTTTTGAATCATTCATTAAATTGTGCATTATGTCTCAATTTTTCACTTCCTTGGATATACTGTACAGTACAAAAGATAGGATAAAAATAAACCAGTAATATTTCTTTCATTATATTTTCTTATTTAAATAACTGCATCAATATTTTTACAGCTGACAGGATTTGTTTTACCATACAGGTGCATTATTTGTTAAAAAAAAATTGGTTTATTGTTACACACAATGGTGCTACATAGCCTTCCCAGCTTGGTGCCTTCTTTTAATACTTACTGATTAATAAATAAATAATAATAAATAAATTTTATTCAGGAAAAGTACATACAGTTGATTTACAAACATAATGTTGGATTTATAGACAGCTAGTACATACACTACCTAAAGCCACTAATACTCATAGCATTTCGGGCAAGGTGTGGGGGGGGGGAAACACTTAGACTAAAACTTAATAGTAATCGGGATTAGGTATAAATTGTGTTGAAAGAAGGAATAAAAAATAAAAAGGGGGGTAACATAGCAGAAATCAACAATTTTAACAGCATTGTTTAAAAAATAGCAAGACATGGGTTGACATTTAGGGGGTAAGTTAGGTTACATGGAGTTAATTAGGTAGTACTTGGTTTTACTCTGTAAACTGGTTGAGAGAGGTACAGCCTTTGACATGATTCGGGAGGTCATTCCACATTCTGGGTCCCTTGATTTGTAGAGCACTTCTAGTTTGGTTACACACAGCCAAATTGTGTAACAGGAAGAGGTCTTGGACACAAATTTGTTCCATGCTAAATGTAGAGGAATCAGCTGAGTATTCCTCAAATAAAATAAGTTGCCTCAGCTTATAAGGTAAATAAAATAAGCATTTCTCAAATAAGTAGCTGCCTCACCTCACTGCCTTACTGCTACATAGCCTTCCCGGCATGGTGCCTTCTTTTGATAATTACTTGTTCCACACCCAAATTGTATAACAGGAAGAGGTCTTGGACCCCTACTTCCCTCTCTCTTTTTAATAGTCTATATAGTCATAATTATAGCTTTAAGTATTCAATGAATAAAGTTTTTGACATTTTTACCCTTCTCCTTACCTAACATCATTTGTGCAGCATATTTTTATTTTATGTCTCACCCAGATTTAATTTAAAATAAAACCAAACTAAATAAATTAGAAATGGGTATGTATAGCTAAGGTACACCCTTACTACTAGGTGAACAGGGGCATTTGGTGATAGTAAATGATTCCATCAGGCAGGGCTCATCACCTTCTCTCATATTTCATGTTCACCAGTGTTTATTTACTTAATAACTACGGGTATAATATCTTGCTATTATAAAACTAATTCTAATATCATAAAAGACATATTTACTCAAAGTTTCAAGCAGAGAATGCATATATAACTAACACGAAGGACTCCTCTTCACGAGATTCATTTTTTAATCTTTTGTTTATGTTCCAAAAACTTAAAATTTATCCCAGTGTTATGTAGTAGAGAAAAATTGAGTTATATCCAGTTTACGTAAAGCTACGAGTGGTCGAAACCACACTTAGATCCCGGACCAAACTTACGAAGGTTTTTCCACTTAGTGTAGCTACCTGAATACCGACGTAGCCGCCACGAAGGCGCTAAGAAGGAAAACATTCTTAGCTAAGAAGAAAACCTTCGTAAGTACCTTCCTGAATCTGGCCCCAGATCTTTCTCTCTATTTGACTCTTGTGGGATTTCACCTCCCAGATGGTATCTTGTGTTCAGCCTTCTGCTCCCTTCGCCTAATTTCATTACTTTACACTTTCCTGAGTTGAACTTTAGCAGCCATTTTCTAGACCATTCCTCCAGTTTGTCCAGGTCGTCCTGTAGTCTCTGTCTATCTTCATCCGTTTTGATTCTTCTCATAAGTTTTGCGTCATCAACAAACATTGAGAGGAATGAGTCTATACCTTCTGGAAGGTCGTTTACATATACTAGAAACAGGATGGGTCCGAGAACAAAGCCCTGTAGAACCCCGCTGGTGACATCTCGCCACTCTGGTGCCTCCCCCCTCACCGTTACTCGCTGTTTCCTATTGCTTAGATACTCCCTTATCCACTGGAGCACCTTACCTTTTACTCCTGCCTGTTGCTCCAACTTTTGTAACAGGCTTTTTTTGAGGTACTGTGTCAAAGGCTTTCTGACAGTCCAAGAAACCCTTCCTCTGCCCACCCTTCTCTTTCCTGCCTAATTGTGTTGCTTGGTCATAGAATTCTATTAGACCTGTAAGGCACGATTTACCATCTCTGAACCCATGCTGGTGGTGTGTTACAAAGCTGTTTCCCTATATATATATATATATATATATATATATATATATATATATATATATATATATATATATATATATATATATATATATAGGGAAACAGCTGTTTCTGTTTATATATTCCTTGTATATAGTATATACAAGGAGGCGGGGAAGATGACGAGCAAGACGATAATCGTCACACACCTGACTTCATGTGATCATATCTAACTCATATGTTATCTTTCTCACACACACACACACACATACCCAGAGTGCAGACGGTAGCAGCTGTCTCACCCCAAGGTACCTAGTTACTACTAGGTGAACAGAGGCATCAGGTGAATGGAAATGTTGTTCGAATGCTTGTCTTTGCCGCGGGGATCCAAGCCTGGATTGTGGCATGTGTGTATGTACATTCATCTCCACGTGAGGGAAAGGTGATACTTCTCTCTGCTGTCGGATCTTCCTCTCTGTCTCCTCCCACGACCGTAAACCTGTAACATGTTGCTTCACAAGGACATCCTCAACATATTCCTCTACTTTAAATTAGTACGGAATAATCCTTTGGTCCAATGGGCGTAATAAATACAGGAAGAAGACGAGCACACACAATATAAAGCGTTGTTGCTGTCATAGCACAAAAAGCAGGTCACATTTCCCACTGCCTTAGTGCCCCCTAAAACCAGTTTTCAAGCCATATCTCTCATTTTCTCTAAAAATTTCAATTTTTTCTCTTTCTCTTCTCTTCCATTTTTCTTTCCTCTAAACAAAAAATCAGTTTTCGATGAGTTTGTGTGGAATCTCTCTCGGGTCGGCTTTGTGTGCGGCAGGAATTAAGGTCTGGAGGAGCAGTGAGTTCCGGTTATGGTGAACTAATTGGCAGTATTTCCTTGGTCATTAGCGTCTTGCCAACACCTGCTGGGATTACTGGCCTCCCTCCTGCCCCGCCAGGAAGGGCAGAGGATTATGGGAAGGGAGAAGCAAGGGCGTGTTGGGGGAGGGAGAGACTCGGTGGAAGAGTAGAGGAAGGGGAGATGTAGAGGTACTCGCTAAGTTGTGCTTGTGGGGTTGAGCTCTGGCTCTTTGGTCCCGCCTTTCAACTGTCAATCAACTGGTGTACAAGTGCCTGAGCCTACTGGGCTCTATCATATCTACACTTGAAACTGTGTAAGGAGTCAGCCTCCACCACATCACTGCTTAGTGCATTCCATTTATTAGCTACTCTGACACTGAAAACAATCTTTCTAGTGCCTCTGACTCATATGGGTACTACGTTTCCACCTGTGTCCCCTTGTTCGTATTCCACCCGTGCTCAGAAGTTTGTCCTTGTTTACCCCTGCCCGTTCCACTGAGAATTTTGTAGGGGGTGATCATGTCTCCCTTACTCTTCTATCTTCCAGGGACACGATTCCGTATCCTTCCTTTGTAACTCATACATCTCAGTTCTAGGACTAGTCTGGTTCGATACCTCTGAATCTTCTCTAACTTTGTTTTGTGTTTAACAAGGTATGGACTCCAGGCTGGAGCTGCATATTCTAGGATTGATGTAACGAATGTGGTATACAAAGATCATAATGAGTCCTTACATAAGTTTCTAAAGGCAGTTCTTATGTTGGCCAATCTGGCACATGCCGCTGATGATATCTTTTTGATGTGGGCCTCTGGGGACAGGTTCAGTGTGATATCAGCCACCAGATCTTTCTCTCTACCTGAGTCTTGAGTGACTTCATTTCCCAGATGGTACTTTTTGTTCAGCCATCTGCTCCCTTCACCTATTTTCATTACTTTACACTTGAGTTAAACTCTAGTAGCCATTTGTTGGACTATTCGGTCAATTTAAACAGGTTTTCTTGTATATCTTTCCATCTTCCTCTGTCTTTAACTTTCTCATAATTTTAGCATCTTATCTGGAGAGTCTCGGGAGTTCTTTTCCCCAAGCCCGGCCTGAGGCCAGGCCTGACTTGGTCTAACATAGGTAACTTGGTCCAACAGGATGATGCTTTGAGCGGCCTGTAAGCCCACATGTCCACTACAGCCAGGTTGGTGTGGCACTTCTTGCAATAACTTATCTAATTGGTTCTTGAAGAAGCCCACCTTTGTTCCGGCAATTTTTCTAATGCTTGCTGGGAGGATGTTGAACAGCCGTGAACCTCTGATGTTTAGACAGTGTTCTCTGATTGTGCCTATGGCACCTCTGCTCTTCACTGGTTCTAACCTGCATTACCTTCCCTACCTTTCCTTCCAGTATGTTGTTATTCTACTGTGCAAGTCTGGGACCTGGCCTTCAAGTATCTTCCATGTATATATATATATATATATATATATATATATATATATATATATATATATATATATATATATATATATATATATATATATATATATATATATATATTGGGGGTACCACCTCTGGTGCAATTATAGGGACCCACAGCCTCAGAGAAGGGAACACAGAGCATTCAGGGAAAAACTTGCCATTTAACTCTGAATACATGAGGGTGTTCGCTTCTCCTACCACCCCCCTTTTTTCCTCTCATATATATATAAAGATATATATATATATATATATATATATATATATATATATATATATATATATATATATATATATATATATATATATATATATATGCAAACAAGCCTGAATGGTCCCCAGGACTAGATACAACTGAAAACTCACACCCCAGAAGTGACTCGAACCCATACTCCCAGGAGCAACGCAACTGGTATGTACAGGGACGCCTTAAACCACTTGACCATCACGACCGGACATAAGGAAGTGATAGCCGAGGCTATATGAACCACTTCCCCGCCGGCACTCGGATGGTAATCTTGGGCATAGCATTTTCATAGCATTCCGTATGTCCGGTCGTGATGGTCAAGTGGTTTAAGGCGTCCCTGTACATACCAGTTGCATTGCTCCTGGGAGTATGGGTTCGAGTCACTTCTGGGGTGTGAGTTTTCAGTTGTATCTAGTCCTGGGGACCATTCAGGCTTGTTTGCATTTGTGTTCCTCACGTGTTGCCCCAAAAAATGAGGTGATTTGATAAAATGCTATGCCCAAGATTACCATCCGAGTGCCGGCGGGGAAGTGGTTCATATAGCCTCGGCTATCACTTCCTTATGTCCGGTCGTGATGGTCAAGTGGTTTAAGGCGTCCCTGTACATACCAGTTGCGTTGCTCCTGGGAGTATGGGTTCGAGTCACTTCTGGGGTGTGAGTTTTCAGTTGTATCTAGTCCTGGGGACCATTCAGGCTTGTTTGCATTTGTGTTCCTCACGTGTTGCCCCAAAAAATGAGGTGATTTGATAAAATGCTATGCCCAAGATTACCATCCGAGTGCCGGCGGGGAAGTGGTTCATATAGCCTCGGCTATCACTTCCTTATGTCCGGTCGTGATGGTCAAGTGGTTTAAGGCGTCCCTGTACATACCAGTTGCGTTGCTCCTGGGAGTATGGGTTCGAGTCACTTCTGGGGTGTGAGTTTTCAGTATATATATATATATATATATATATATATATATATATATATATATATATATATATATATATATATATATATATATATATATATTTGATGCCTTTCTTGTCATCTTTCCAGAGAGTATCTTGGGAGCTTTGAGACGATCCTGTCCCAGCATCACCATTGAGAGGAACGAGTCAAGAGATTCTTTAGCTGTAAATAATACTGAATATAATAGAATAGAATAATACTTATATTGAATATAAAATTTATTTGACATAAGTTTATCTTATGTTTAGAATAATATATTTAATTAATAATAATGAGGTGGAGGATGACGCAATACCTTTACGAGTGACGCCAACTGCTCCTCCCTCACCACCAGACAATTGAAAATCTAAAATTGGTTTCTGTTCAGTCTCGTTATTAAATTGATTGATTCTTTATTATGCACCCCATACCCATCCCGTGGGTGGTGGTGAAAAGGGTTACAGAGGCACATAATGGGTTCAGGAACTGAACCCCAGAGTTCCTTTAGCTAAGCAAGTGACAATCTTGTGAAGCTAGTTACACAATTGTTAATGTTACACACACACACACACACACACACACACACACACACACACACACATATATATATATGTCGTACCTAGTAGCCAGAACTCACTTTTTGGCCTACTATGCAAGCCCCGATTTGCCTAATAAGCCAAGTTTTCCTGAATTAATTTATTTTCTCAAATTTTTTTCTTATGAAAAGATAAAGCTACCCATTTCATTATGTATGAGGTCAATTTTTTTTATTGGAGTTAAAATTAACGTAGATATATGACCGAACCTAACCAACCCTACCTAACCTAACCTAACCTATCTTTATAGGTTAGGTTAAATTAGGTAGCCGAAAAAGTTAGGTTAGGTAAGGTTAGGTAGGTTAGGTAGTCGAAAAACAATTAATTCATGAAAACTTGGCCTATTAGGCAAATCGGGCCTTGCATAGTAGGCTGACAAGTGCGTTCTGGCTACTAGGTACGACATATATATATATATATATATATATATATATATATATATATATATATATATATATATATATATATATATATATATATATATATATATATATATATATATATATACACACAGTCATTTACACAATACATATACACATCAATAATCTTTTTGTATCAAAAGTGGTTCAACAAGAGGCTCACAACAGTCACTATACAAGGTACTTTACATCTATAGTGAGTCACACAGTTACTAGTCTTGCTCCACACCCACCCAACTGGGCGGCAGCTTTACAGTCATGTGCTCCACACCCACCCAACTGGGTGGCAGCTTTACAGTCATGTGCTCTACACCCACCCAACTGGGCGGCAGCTTTACAGTCATGTGCTCCACACCCACCCAACTGGGCGGCAGCTTTACAGTCATGTGCTCCACACCCACCCAACTGGGCGGCAGCTTTACAGTCATGTGCTCCACACCCACCCAACTGGGCGGCAGCTTTACAGTCATGTGCTCCACACCCACCCACTGGGCGGCAGCTTTACAGTCATGTGCTCCACACCCACCCAACTGGGCGGCAGCTTTACAGTCATGTGCTCCACACCCACCTAACTGGGCGGCAGCTTTACAGTCATGTGCTCCACACCCACCCAACTGGGCGGCAGCTTTACAGTCATGTGCTCCACACCCACCCAACTGGGCGGCAGCTTTACAGTCATGTGCTCCACACCCACCCAACTGGGCGGCAGCTTTACAGTCATGTGCTCCACACCCACCCAACTGGGCGGCAGCTTTACAGCCATGTGCTCCACACCCACCCAACTGGGCGGCAGCTTTACAGTCATGTGCTCCACACCCACCCAACTGGGCGGCAGCTTTACAGTCATGTGCTCCACACCCACCCAACTGGGCGGCAGCTTTACAGTCATGTGCTCCACACCCACCCAACTGGGCGGCAGCTTTACAGTCATGTGCAGCATTACCTACAGTAAGCAAACTTTGGATACTTCGCTAAGATTCCTGGCAGCACATCATTATGAATGAATTACTTACACATTTCTTGGACACCATTAATGGTGTTATCTCTAAATTCCGCGATTTTTCACATTCCATTATATAATGACGCAAAGTATGCGAATAGTTCTGCTGACAGAGTTTACATTTAGTCAAATCTACATCAACAGATGTTACAAACTCCCAGAGGTACTTGTAGCCGAGCCTAAGCCTAGCAGTGGTAACATCTAGAAGTCTACTAACCTTATTGAATAATAGTGAGGATTAGAGTGAGGAAATAGTCAATACTTTATTAAATCATCGAATTAATAATATTAGTACAATTTGTTTATCAATTACAATTTAGAGTTAGTAAATAGTTATTAACTCACGTAGTGGCAAGAAGGTGAGAGTTGTTGTTGTTGTTAAAGATTCGCTACCTGGAACAAAGTTCCAAGTAGCACGGGCTATGGTGAGCCCGTTTTGAGGCAGGAGCCGCCTCGCTGGTGGTGGTGACGCTGACCAACACGGGGAGGAGCAGAGATGTGGTGGGGGGGGGGAGGGGAATAAGGAAGGATAGGAGACACCTGAGGAATATGGAGCAGACAGAGGAGAGACAGGAATAAGGAGAGAGCAGAGGAGAGGGGACGTTGATAAAGGGAACAACTTCAACATAACTTGAAAGTCTCTTAAACTTTAACAATCTTGTAAATGATTTTTGGATTTTATAAATTTTCTTCACAAAGGAAAACTTTTCCCGGGAAAAATCTCGGTCTGCATATTAAAGATTAACTGTCTCCGTTTTCGATAGTTTTAAACTTTATAAGAAATATAAAATCATTTCAAGGTAATATAATGCGTCTAAGATATATAATAATGACACGACAATCAGACGTGCAAGTATCTTGTACCCGGTTCGAACCCTGCAAAATACCAATACATAACTAAAATACATAAAGCAATAGGTTTTATATACATATATATACATATGTATATATATATATATATACATATATATATATATATATATATATATATATATATATATATATATATATATATATATATATATATATATATATATATATATATATATAAAGTTTGTGAGGGTACCACCTGTGGTGCCAATGTGGGGACCCATAGCCTCGGAGAAGAAAATAAAAAGTATTCAGAGGAGACCGTGTGGTTTCTCACTAAACACTAATATTATCTTCTCCTACCACCCCCATCTTTTGTATGTACACATATATATATGTTTTATTTGAACTTTGTTACAAAAAAGGAGTTACATAAGGCCAAGAAAGTCAGTAGTTTGAAAGCGTTATAGACAGAGTGCTGGGAAGACGGGACACCACGAGCGTAGCTCTCATCCTGTAACTACACATAGATAATTACACTTAGGTAATTACACGCACACATAAACATTCGTGTGAATGGTTCACCAAGGTATTAGAGGACTTCAACAATCAACTGATAGCAATGAAAGACGTAATATAGAACCTACATAGTGAGCTGGCAGAAGCTAAGGAGGAGATAAGGAAACTCAGGGAAAATCCGAATTTAGAGCAGCATGAGGCAAGCAACCCTGTGGAAACAGAGGATGAAGCGGAGGAAGGTCTCCTCCGAGGGAGACACTCGTTTGCAGAAATGCTGTGAGATAACCCAAATGCCAAGGCTGCTGTAGAGGAAGAAGCTATGAAAGCGACTACATCCCAGGAAGTTGCAATGTGTACACCTCAAATGCTGGAAAGAAAAAGAGCTATCATAGTTGAAGGATTACAGGAACTGGAGGGATTCAACCAGGAGGAATGTAAGAGGAATGACCGCTCAACGGCGACAAAGATCTTCGAGGGCTTAGATAAGGCAGGGGCAAATGGAAACAGAGAAGGTTTTCAGACTGGGCACCTACAAGAAAGAAAGGAAAAGACTAATCAAAAAAGTGCTTATGAAGGAGGCAACGAAAGAAGTAATCCAGTAGAGGAAGAGTAGGCTTACGAGAGTAGGGGGGATACAAGGACATTTTTCTGCAGAGGGATATGACGAGGAAAGAGAGAAGGAGGGCTGCAGAAGCAAGGTGGGGATGCAAGGGGAGGGGAGGGAACGGGGAAAGCCACACGACTTGGCGCAGTATCTACAGTAACCTCAGAGGAGAATGGGAATCCCCTCACCAACAGGCTAACATCCCCAGGAAGGAATTTAACAGAAACCTCCCACCCAACAATCACTCCTCCCCAATCACCTACCCTCCCCAACCAGTAGGGACCCTCCCCCCCACTCCCCAGCTTAAGGCCCCTCATGTTCCCCTCTGTGCTCTCCTTCCCCATCTCCTTCCCACACCCCATGCCCTCCCCTGTTTATCCAGCCCATGCCTTCCCCAGTACCCCCACCCCCAAATTCTCCTCCCTTCCACATCCCCGTCCTACCCTGCCCCCCCCACCACAGGCTTCCCTTTCCTCACTGACCCCTGTCCTCCCGGCCCCCCTACCCCAAACTCTCCATAATTCTCCAACCAATGACCTCCCCCACCTGTTCCTCATGCCCCTCCTGCTTCCCTATCCGAAACCCAAGTTGGTCCCCAAACCAAGTCTCTCTCAGCTACTCCACCCCAGACCCTCCTAGTTTTCCCATTCTGGATCCTCCCGGCCCTCTCTCACCCCGGATCCCCCCAGGTCCTACTCCCCAGACCCTCCCGCCCTGGACACCCCATGTCCCCCTACTCCAGTGGAATTAACAGAAACTGAGGATGGAAAGAAGAGAGTCAGTTTTAAGGTAATGTACTCAAACATAGATGGGATTACAAGCAAGGCAAGTGAACTTAGGGAAAGAGCACAAGAAAGGAACCCGGATATGGTTTGACTCACAGAAACAAAACTCTCAGCAATCATAACGAACACGGTGTTTCCCCAGGACTACACTATAATAAGGAGAGAAAGGGAAGGATGGGGAGGAGGCGGAGTGGCCCAACTGATAAGAAAGGAATACAGTTTCGAGATGGTTATCACAGGCTGCAAGGGAATTCAGAGACTACATTGCAGGCACCATGACGATGGGAGGCCCAAGAGTAGTTGTAGCAGTGATATATATATATATATATATATATATATATATATATATATATATATATATATATATATATATATATATATATATATATATATATATATATATATATATATATCTGCCAAATGATTGAAGACCCAGGCAAGAGTATGACAGAATCAACATGGCAGTCAACACTATATTTGAGAAGGCAGCCTCTGCTGCCTATAGAAATAGGTCCCATCTACTCATCATGAGGCACTTCAGTCACGGAAGGATAGACTAGGAGAACAAGGAACCACATGGAGGTGAGGAAACATGGAGAGCTAAACTATTTGATGTGGCGACTAGAAACTTTTAAGTCAGCATGTCAGGGGTCCCACAAGAATGAGAGGCAACGATGAACTAACGAGACTAGACCTAGTCTTCACTCTGAATCACTCCGGCATAAGGGAAATCAGTTTCGAAGCCTCCGAGAGAATGAGTGATCACAGTGTACTGATGTTTCAGTTTCTGGTCTAAGAAGGGTTAATGTACTCAAAGAAGGGCCCAGAAAACAATAGGTTGGCATTCCGAAAGGGGAAGCTATGGGGAGATAAGTAAATTCTTAACAGATATAGCTTGGGAAACAGAAATCAGAGGACAAACGGCCCAAGACATGATGGACTTCATCACGCAGAGGTGTAAGGAGGCGGCAGACAAGTTCGTCCCAGTACAAAGAGTTAGAAATGAAATGTAGATGAGAAACCCATGGTTTAATCAGAGATGGAAGCTAACAAAGCAACTAAGTACAAGGGCGTGGAGGAACTATAGCAATAACAGGACATTAGTGAGCAGAGAAAGATACCAGAATGCCAGGAATGAATACGTCAGGGTGAGAAGAGAGGCAGAAAGACAATATGAAAATGACATAGCAAGCAAGGCAAAGACTCAACCTAAATTGCTGCACAGCCACATCAGGGGAAAAACCAACAGTGAAGGAACAGGTAATGAAACTGAGGATAGGGGTAGACAAATTCACTACAAACGACAAGGAAGTGTGCGAGGAGCTCAATAAGAGATTCCAGGAGGTCTTCACAGTAGAGCAAGGGGAAGACCAAGAGATAAGAGAGGGAATACCTAACCAAACTAGAGAAGTTTGTGATTACCAGTAGGGAGGTGATGAAGCATCTGCTAGAGTTGGATGTGACAAAGGCTATAGCCCCAAATGGAGTCTCACCATGAATACAAAAGGAAGGAGCAGAAGCTGCGTGCCTACCTCTCTCCATTGTGTATAACAAATCACTGGTAACAGGTGAACTGCCGAAAGTTAAAAAGACGGCTAACGTAGTCCCGATATTCAAGATAGGTGATAGGCAGGAGGCACTGAACTACAGGCCAGTGTCCCTAACTTGCATACCATGCAAGGTGTTGGAGAAGATTGTGTGAAAAAAGCTTGTGGAACATCTGGAGTGAAGGAACTTTGTGACACAGCATCAACATGGGTTCAGGGATGGCAGGTCCTGCCTCACAGGATTAATTGAATTCTACGACCAGGCAACAAAAATCAGGCAAGAAAGAGAGGGGTGGGCAGACTGCATATTTCTGGATTACCAGAAAGACTTTGACACAGTACCACAAAAGAAAATAGTGCACAAACACGAGATGCAGGCAGGAGTGTAAGGGAAGGTACTCCACTAGATAAGGGAGTACCTAAGCAACAGAAGACAGCGAGTCACTGTGAGGGGTGAGGTCTCAGACTGGCGAGACGTCACCAGTGGAGTCCCTCAGAGATCAGTCCTTGGACCTATTCTGTTCCTGATATATGTAAATGATCTCCCAGAGGGTATAGAATCATTCTTCTAATAAAATTATGAGGAGGATCAAGACAGAGGACAATAGTATGAAGCTACAAGACGACCAAAATAAACCGAAGGAATGGTCAAACAAATGGCTACTAAAGTTCAACCCAAGCAAATGTAAAGTAATGAAACTAGGCGGAGGAAATAGGAGCCCAGACACTGGATATCGAATCGGAGATGAAGTCCTTCATGAAACGGACAAGGAGAAAGATCTAGGAGTTGATATCACACCAAACCAGTCTCTTGAATCTCACATCAAAGAATAACATCGGCAGCGTATGCGAGGCTGGCTAACATCAGAACTGCCTTCAGGAACCTGTGTAAGGAGTCATTCAGAACCCTGTATACCACATATGTTAGGTCAATCCTTGAGTATGCGGCTCCAGCATGGAGCCCGTTCCTTGTCAAGCACAAGACGGAACTGTAAAAAGTTCAGAGGAACGCCACCAGGCTAGTCCCAGAACTAAGAGGCATGAGTTACATGGAATTGCTAAGTGACACAGCACCTCACTTCGCTGGAAGACAGAAGAGCTAGGGAAGACAAGATCACCACAAATAAAATTATCAGGGGAATGGACAGAGTAGACAAGGATGGATTATTTAACACGGGTGGCACACTCACAAGAGGACACAGGTGGAAACTGAGTACCCAAATGAGCAACAGAGACATTAGAAAGAACGTTTTCAGTGTCAGAGTAGTTAGTAGATGGAATGCACTAGGAGGTGATGTGGTGGAGGCTGTCTCCATATACAGTTTCATATGTAGATATGATAGAGCCCAGTAGGCTCAGGAATCTGTACACCAGTTGATTGACAGTTGAGAGGCGGGACCAAAGAGCCAGAGCTCAACCCCCGCAAGCACAAATAGGTGAGTACAGACACACACACACCTATGTGAATACAACTAGGTGAATACACACACACACACTACACATTAGTTGTGTGTATGTGTGTGTGTGTGTTTGTGTGTGTGTGTGTGTGTGTGTGTGTGTGTGTGTGGTGTGTGTGTGTGTGTGTGTGTGTGTGTGTGTGTGGTGTGTGTGTGTGTGTGTGTGTGTGTGTGGTGTGGGAAAAAAGTAGTTAGTAAACAGTTGATTGAAAGTGGGAGGCGGGCCGAAAGATCAAAGGTGAACCCCCGCAAACACAACTAGGTGAATACACACACAACACACTACACATAGTAAGATCAATCCTGGAGTATGCAGCCCCAGCATGGAGCCCATACTTTGTCAATCATAAGAAGAAGCTTGAAAAGTTCAGAGGTATGCCACTAGGCTAGTCCCGGAAATAAGAGGCATGTGTTACGAGGAAAGACTGCGTGAAATGCACCTCACGACTCTGAATGACAGAAAAGTAAGAGGAGACGTGATCACTACCTACCAAATTCTCAGAGGTATTGATAAGGTAGATAAGGATAAATGTTTAACACGGGTGGGACGCGAACAAGGGGACACAGGTGGAAACTGAGTACCCAAATGAGCCACAGTGACGTTAGAAAGAACTTTTTCAGTGTCATAGTAGTTAACAGGTGGAATGCATAGGCAGTGATGTGGTGGAGGCTGACTTCATACATAGTTTCAAATGTAGATATGATAGAGCCCAGTAGGCTCAGGAACCTGGTCACCAGTTGATTGACAGTTGAGAGGCGGGACCAAAGAGCCAAAGCTCAACCCCCGCAAGCACAAATAGATGAGTACAAATAGGTGAGTACACCCCCCCCCCCACACACTCGACGCTCAGTAGTGTTGACCCGGACATAATGACCACACTAAACAGCGTGCTGGGGCGGTGGAGAGGTGTGGCGGGGCATCAACACCCAGAGGAGTACCCTGCTTCACTATACCCTCAGTAATTCACTACACTTCTCTATTATGATCAAGAATAAAATATGCTCACTGGTCCGGGTCGTAACAACCTTCCGCTGTTCACAGGTCCTAGACCCGACACACACACAAATGGAAGAGGTAATTGGGGAGGTGTTGCAAGAGCATTGCAACATGTGGGGAGGGGATCACTGTGTGGAAGTCATCTTGGGGAGTGTGTTATCTACGTGGTTGTCTCGTGGTTGTGAGAGTTGGAGAACTGTCAGGCAACCGTTAGACAGGCAGCTGCTGGGTCATACTGTCCAAGGAACAGTGGTACACTAAGTTCTATGTTATTTCGTTCGTGGCCCCACACATCTGACTTTCCTCTTCCTGTTCTATTTTTTAATACATCTTACTTTCCTTTACGTTCTATCATTCGTGGCCAAACATTTGACTTCAACCACGGTAAGATAGACTGTGAAACAGAGCCCCACATGGAGTACCGGACACATGGAGAGCTAAGCTGCTGGACGTACCAACAAGAAACTTTCTAAACCAACACCTCAAGGGACCGACAAGAATGAGAGGAGAGGATGAACCAGCTTTGCTTGATCTGACATTTACCCTAAATGAGTCGGATATAAGGGAAGTTAAGTTGGAAGCTCCCTTGGGAACGAGTGACTTCGGTGTACTGACATTTAAGTATTTAGTGGAGTTACTTTGCGATGATTTCACGGCATAGCGTCCCTGCGGCCCGGTCCTCGACCAGGCCTCTTTTTTGTTACACATCCCCATGAAGCAGACCACAGCAGCTGTCTAACTCCCAGGTACCTATTTACTGCTACATGAACAGGTGCATCAGGGTGAAAGAAACTCTGCCCGTTTATTTCTTCCTCCACCGGGATCGAACCAGAATCTCAGGACTACGAATTCCGAGCGCTGTCCACTCAGCTGTCAGGCCTCTACTCAAAGGAATAAAGGGTAATTCCTTGGGGTAATGGTAGGAGTTAGGGTAATCTCCCCTAAGAAAGCCTAGTAAGCAAAGGGGTGATGTACCGAGAGGTAAACTATGATGAGATAACAAATTTCTTATCAGACACACTGTGGGAAATGTAAGTGAGGTGAAAGGTTGCACAAGACACGGAGGATCACATCACACTAAGGTGTCAGGACGCAGTAAACATGGTTATCCCGGACAAAAGAAAAAAATAAATGAATATGAGAAAATCAGAAGAAGCCATGAGAAAGATTCGAACCCGCTCACTTGGTACTCCCGAGCTAGCGTCCTTGTCATTTGGGACTTCAACTTTTGCAAGTTTTGACTTTGTCAGTCCAGTTGGGAATAACTTGGTTAAGGACAAAGTGTTTAGTTTGAGTGACTTATTATGATAAGAAGTTGTCCCACACTGGTTACTTGGTTGTAGTTGACACTTTAACTCTGCTTAGTCCTTAGTGACTTTGCTTCTGAATAACGTCACCATTGATCCACTTTGACCACAACTTAGTTGCACTTCACATGTGGTCTAGTGTACCCAGCTTGTTAAGTTTTGTCACTAGTTAACTTAGTAACATCTAGCTGCAGTGACATGTGTCCGTGAGATTAACATTATTTTCAACTTTGTAGTGGAGAACATCTTGTAAATAGCTGTTGTCCGTGGAACACCTTCACCCCAGTAAACTGGTGGCTTATATTTTAGAGTGTCACTATATCCTTAGACCGTAAAGTTGGGATTTGGTCGAGGGCAAGAGTGCCAGTCAGGCAGTGGGGGAAGTATATACCACGAGCCTTACTGGGGGTCTTGACAACACACATCCACATACAGAAGCTTGGGGGGGGGGGGGAGAACTCATTCAACCCAATTCAATCACAAATTGTAGGTTGGCGGTACAGTGGTACAACACTCACCCGTGTAGTGTGGTGGTAGAGTGGTACAGCACTCAACCGTGTAGTGTGGTGGTAGAGTGATACAGCACTCACCCGTGTAGTGTGGTGGTAGAGTGATACAGCACTCAACCGTGTAGTGTGGTAGTAGAGTGATACAGCACTCAACCGTGTAGTGTGGTAGTAGAGTGATACAGCCTCACCCGTGTAGTGTGGTGGTAGAGTGATACAACACTCAGCTTTGCATCACGCTGGCGGAGGTTCTAACGTTGGATTTTTCAAGTGTTAAAGTGCACCATGTGGACTATTCAGGTTTATCATCTGATATTGTATGTTCCGTGGCCTAAACTGCACTAGATGAAGTAGTTGACCACATAACCCGAACGCCCTCGGGTATGGGGTTGAAAGAGTTCATAAATGGACTCTTCCCACACTCCAAAGAGTGGTAGGGAGGTCTCCCTATGCAAGCCCTCTCGCTTGTGTGGAGAATATGGATATATAATGCAGTGCCCCCCCCCCCCACCTTAAAATTTGTTCCATACCTGGCGATATTTTATCTTTACCTGGCTTACTTTGATCGTACCTGGCTTGCTTATTCATTAGTGTCTGTAAGCTATTGATCCATACCTGATTTCCTTGGGTTCGTAATTGGCTGCTCTTAAAGCAAAGCTAGTCCCCAATCAGTCTTCCCTGAGAAGGCAGATCCGATGATCAATACCTGATTAACAATGACCTTGACCTGATTTACATTAACTGGTACATTATTAACGTTGAGTCATACCTGAATGGCGTTGATTCACACGCTGTTCCTCTTGAGACAACCTCAAACCCCGCTCAACCTTACCTGCAAACAAACATGTCGTTAGCTAATGTCATCACAACTGAAGTACAATTTGCAACATTAACAAGGGATACAACATAAGGAAAAGAAAATGAATAGACAGTCATAGAATGATTTTCATTCCTCAGATATCCGCATTTAAGTTGTTTTTGTAGGTCCACGACATATCTAAATTGTATTAGTTATTTCCCTTAAAGTGTCGTAGGTTTCATTACATATTTGTGGGCATAGTCAAGCCTTGGGAATCTAGAGGCATATGTTCCATATTATGTTTATGTTTCTTATTGCACTATGGTGTGTGGGGGTTATGGTTTATTTGACTTAAAATTATTAGATTATATTAAGAACATTAATTATTGGCTTATTTATTTTAGCTTAGTTTAGGTTAGGATAGGTTAGGATAGGTTAGGTTAGGTTAGGATAGGTTAGGATAGGATAGGTTAGGTTAGGTTAGGATAGGTTAGGATAGGTTAGGTTAGGTTAGGATAGGTTAGAATAGGTTAGGTTAGGTTAGGTTAGGTTAGATAGGTTAGGTTAGGTTAGGTTAGGATAGGTTAGGATAGGTTAGGTTAGGTTAGTTAGGTTAGGATAGGTTAGGTTAGGTTAGGTTAGGTTAGGATAGGTTAGGTTCGGTCAAATTTTAACGTTAGTTTTAACTCAAATTATAAAAAAATAGTCATATATAATATAATGAAAAGTTTTTCATTTCATATTTTTTTCTTGTAATATATAACTTCAGGAAAACTCGGCTTGTTAGGCAAATCGGGTAAAAATGTTAGGCAAAAATGCATCTAAATTATACAAGCCATAACTTATGTTCAAAATGCTTGAATTGTAATCTGTAATTTTAACAATAATAGTTACTTGTATAATTTAATCCATTTTTGACTGATCAGTTAAAACACGATTGAGTAAGTTCACTGATACAGATTTATCTCAAAAATACCTTATTATTATTATCCTCTTATCTCATTATTCTCTTATGTTTGTGAACAAAGACATATTCTCACCTCACCTCATTCCTGCCTAAATATCCACACCACTGAATTGTAAATTCCATCCTTCTGAAGATTTATTATAAACGAAAGAACTATAATAATTTCCTGTATTAATCCGTCCTTCGTGGTCTGACATTGTCACATTGTTCATCACGTTTTATTTCTTCGTGATTTACACACACACAACACACACACCACACACACCACACACACACACACACACACACACACACACACCAACCACACACACACCACACACACACACACACACACACACACACACACACACACACACACACACACACACACACCACACACACACACAAATATGAGGGGATAAGGGAAAGGGAAACTATGAGGGGATAAGAACATTTCTGACAGAAATAGCATGGGAAACAGAGCTCAGGGGAAAGACGGCTCAAGATATGATGGATTACATCACGCAGAAGTGCAAGGACGCAGCAAACAAATTTGTCCCAGTCCAAAAGGAAACAGAGAAATGAAAATGAGAAACCCATGGTTTAATCAGAGATGTAAGCTAGCTAAGCAGCAAAGTAATAGGGCATGGAGAAACTATAGGAATAACAGGACTCTGGAGAGCAGAGAAAGATACCAGAACGCCAGGAATGAATATGTCAGGATGAGAAGAGAGGCGGAAAGACAATACGAAAATGATATCGCAAGCAAGGCAAAGACTCAGCCTAAATTGTTGCATAGCCACATCAGGAGAAAAACAACAGTAAAGGAACAGGTATGAAACTGAGGATAGGGGCGGAAGGATTCACTACAAATGACAAGGAAGTGTGTGAGGAGTTGAATAAGAAATTCCAGGAGGTCTTCACCTTCGAGCAAGGAGAAATTCCAGAGGTAAGAGAGGGAATAGCTAACTGGGAACCACTGGAAGACTTGAGATACCAGCGGGGAAGTAAGGAAGTGTTTACTAGAGTTGATGTGACAAAGGCTATAGGCCCAGATGGAATCTCCCCATGGGTTCTAAAGGAAGGAGCAAGAGAACTGTGCCTACCACTCTCCATTGTGTATAACAGTCACTGGCAACAGGGGAACTGCCAGATATTTGGAAAGCAGCTAACGTAGTCCCGATATACAAGAAAGGGGATAGACAGGAGGCACTGAACTACAGGCCAGTGTCCCTAACCTGCATACCATGCAAGCTGATGGAGAAGATTGTGCGAAAAAAACTAGTGGAGAATCTGGAGCGAAGGAACTTTGTAACACAGCACCAACATGGGTTCAGGGATGGCAGGTCCTGCCTCACAGGGTTACTTGAATTCTACGACCAGGCAACAAAAATAAGGCAAGAAAGAGAAGGGTGGGCAGACTGCATATTTTTAGATTGTCAAAAAGCCTTTGATGCAGTGCCACACAAGAGGCTAGTGCGAAAGTTGGAGATGCAGGCTGGAGTGAAAGGGAAGGTACTCCGGTGGATAGAGGAGTACCTAAGCAACAGGAGACAACGAGTCTGTGTTGTCCTCTCCTCTCAGGAGAGGACATTATGGCAACCTTAGAAATTTTTTTAGTGAGTATAAATGGACAGATTTGTTGCTAGGCAAGGAAGTGAATGATATGTATGTCAAGTTTTGTGAAATATATGATAAAGGCACAAAGAAATTTATACCAAAACAGAGAGCAGAACTAGGAAACAGGATTGGTTCAATAGAATTGCGAGAGGGCCAGAGACCAAAAGACACAAAAATGGAATCAATACAGGAAGAAGCCAAACCCCCAAACATACCAGCGATACAAAGATGCGAGAAACAACTACACGGCAGTGAGGAGAGAGGCAGAAAGATATTTTGAAAAAGGGATTGCAGACAAATGTAAAACAGAACCAGGTCTGTTCCATAAATTCATAAACAACAAATGCAGGTAAAGGATAATATTCAGAGGTTAAAAATGGGAAATAGATTCACGGAAAATGAAAAGGAAATG
>WNGS01034807.1:0-14412 GCA_020271785.1 Procambarus virginalis | reverse complement strand
ATATAAGATGAAAGCTGTTTAAATGATAGCATAGAACTCTGTTTAGTGTTTGCAGGTTATAGTTGTGTGTAAACTGAAGTCTTTGAAAATGTAATAAGTTATTACGAAACGCGTTCAAGCGTTGCGTCAGACTAGATATAAAAATAAATTTTGGAGAATTGATTTTTCAATTACCACAGTGAAAAGAAACATAAGAGAAAATCGTGTTAGAATTATTAATCTTACTTTTTCGGTCATATTTAATTACAATATATATATATATATATATATATATATATATATATATATAGTGTTGGACTACAGGGGGACTACACGGTGTGCATCTACATTGGCCGATACTTATCTATTACAGCACAGCAGAGGGAGGCGGGGCAGCCACCTTCAGGGAGACCCAGAAATCTATCAAGTACAGGGACCTAGAACGGTGTTACAGGTTCGTGCCGATAGGCTCCGAGACTCTGGGCGCCTGGGTAAATGTACACTTAAGTCCTGAAGGAGGTGGGCGAGGAACTCATTGGGAAGACTAGAGATCCAAGAGCGGCCAGTTTCCTGTTCCAGCGCCTGAGTGTCGCTGTTCAGAGGGGAAATGCGTACTGTATCTTGGGTACGCACCCGACCCCTGAAGAGCTGGACGAGGTCTTCAAACACTGATTGGTATATTGTATATAAGTGTGTGTTTCTGTAAACTGTAGCATTGCTATATATTATATATAAATATATATATATAAATATATATATATAAATATATATATATAAATATATATATATAAATATAATATATATAAATATATATATATAAATATATATATATATATATATATATATATATAATATATATAATATATATATATATATATATAATATGTCGTACCTAGTAGCCAGAACTCACTTTTTGGCCTACTATGCAAGGCCAGATTTGCCTAATAAGCCAAGTTTTCCTGAATTAATATATTTCTCTAATTTTTTTCTTACGAAATGATAAAGCTACCCATTTCATTATGTATGAGGTCAATTTTTTTTATTGGAGTTAAAAATTAACGTAGATATATGACCGAACCTAACCAACCCTACCTAACCTAACCAACCTATCTTTATAGGTTAGGTTAGGTAGCCGAAAAAGTTAGGTTAGGTTAGGTAGGTTAGGTAGTCGAAAAACAATTAATTCATGAAAACTTGGCCTATTAGGCAAATCGGGCCTTGCATAGTAGGCTGAGAAGTGCGTTCTGGCTACTAGGTACGACCTATATATATATATATATATATATGTATATATATATATATTTGTGACGGTGTTCCCACCCTTCTAATTCTCCCACGCCTGCTGTAAGAGTCATGTCCACTATTCCCGAGCGTTCTCTACATTGCAGGCAACAATTGAACATGTGTGGGAGAGAACAGTATTCTCGAAGAGCCGAGAAATTTGAGAAAATGTAACATTTTGTCCTGTGGGATAGGCCCTTTAGGGAGCCAATATGGCGCTGGCAAGTCTGTTCTCCCGCCAAAACTGTGTGACGTCAGTGGCGCCAGATTGGTCACCGTCAGCGACATGGCACTGGGAGCCAATGAAAACCAACTTTGGGAAAAGTGACGTCACATAGGCATAGGGGGTCCGCCCGTGTTGGCGCCAGGCGATATCAGTCTTTCACGACACGTCCGAGAGGTAGGACGCGCGATCGGTCATCCTGTCAGAGTGACGGATTTACCGAACTCCGGTGGATTTAAGCGTCTCCAGTTGTTGGCACGCACTCTGTGAGGTCTTCCTGCAACCCAGAAGTGGCTCAGATAAGGAATTGACAAAATATTGAGCAACAAGTGCTCAGGGGACAGGTGCGTTGCAAGAAGTGGGCCGGGCATCGATGTGTGTCGTCGTTGGCAGTTCACCAGTATAAGAGGCAGCTTAGTGGCCGGGCCACCCACCGTGAGTGAACCAGGTTGACAGCCTTGTCAACCAGGTTGAACGTGTGATCGACGATCCTGTCAAGTTTGACAGTAACCCCACCTTCGTGGAACCCTACGAGTCAACAGTTGGATGCAAGCACGTCGAGAAGTCTTCCCAAATACCTAGCGATATATCTAGACGACGAGGGAATTGACAGTGTTGTGAGCTTCAAGTGCTCTGAAGTCGGGTGCTGTGCGTGTGTCAGCATCGTCTGGTACGGCTGATAACTTCACCGTGACTTCGTAGTGGTGAGAGGCAGTTACTCTGGGAGTACAGTGACAAGGACTAATTGGGAAACGTACGACGACCGCCGAGACGTAGGCTGGCTGCCGTAGTTGGGAGGAAAGTTGACGGCCAGGAGACCGACTTCAACCCTGCGACGTACTGTAGAGAAAGAAGCACGGACCTGCTGTGTACAGAAGCGGCGAGACGCGACATCCTAAGGTGTGGGCTTGTGTTTCTGGATGAACGAGGCGAGAGCCTGGACCAGGAGCTACAACCCAACTGTCATCCTAGGATAGGTGAAGTAGGTGTTTACAGTTCCCTCCCATTTCCCCTTTAGTTAGCTATATATATTCTTGTCAGGATATTTTATATGTCGTGAGCAAGTCTCACTTGAGTTTAAGTCACAGAGAGCACAGTATGTGGTGAGGCTACCCAGAGCGCTCACAGTATCAATTTACATATATATCTATGTGTGGGTGTGTGCAAGCACCAAGATTCATCAGAGAATTTACTGTGACTATTATTATTGATCTGTGATTATTATTATTATATATATTGGTAGTGAACCAGATATTGGTGTATTGATCTCTATAATCTATTGATATAAATGCCTGTGGATTGATCTCTATAATCTATTGATATAAATGCCTGTGGATTGATCTCTATAATCTATTGATATAAATGCCTGTGGATTGATCTCTATAATCTATTGATATAAGTGCCCGTGTGTTGATCTCCATAATCTATCGATATAAATGCCTGTGTGTTGATCTCTATGATCTATTGATATATATATGCCTGAAGTTTGATTACTGATTTATATATGACATGATTGTGTGCTGAATAATATCATATACGTGAAGTGTTTGCCAGTGATATCTCTTTAAGAGGAAGTATAAATATAAAGAAAAGTTCAGTGATCAAGTGAGTGCATTCACAGTAAATATTATTAAGAATAGAGTAATCTTTTGGTACAGTGAAAAGTCACTGTGAGAGTATTGTGAATAAGATGTTGATCGTGAGGCCAGTGAAATCATAAGTAAGCCATGTGAACGTTGAATAGTGTTTTGGAAAAAGTTAAATAAACGGTGATCGTGACAATTAGAAAACAAGTACTAGTCTTTCCCACGATCGCGAGGGCCCGGTCAGCTGGCATTCTGACAGGTGACACGTGCCGATGTTGCCATATGGTGCGCTCTAGAATATTATGCTATGAATGGAGCAATCGTCATATATTAATTCTGATACATTGATGCATATATATTTCTCGTTGTTTTTTAAGTAAAATACCAAAACTCTTTGGTGTTTGATATCATCCCCTCCATTTATCTTGTGACCGTGTTATGATATAAAGTAGAGTGACCTGCCTGATACTATATTACTGGATTTGGCTCTTGCCACAATTACACCTGACCACTGCAGTGTTACTGGACATCTAAAAAAACCAGTTGGCGACCTTGAAGGCTGTGTAAGAGTTCGGTGTCGGGAGGGCCACAGATTGAGGGAACGATCTGTGCTCCCACTCATCTTATAATCTAAAGGCCGGTTGTGAGATCGACTGGGATACTCTCCGAGGCCAGCAGTGGAGCCTAGAGGATTGAGGGAAGACCCGCCGAACGACGGTGAGTAAGGGTTATTGTTGGAGCAACCACCTGGAAAGGAGATCCAGTCTACTGTTGCTTTAACCCTTCTCTAACGAGAACACCGTGAAACCCCGACATTGGCGACCTTGCCAGGATAAGAGCAAGATCAAGGTGGTAATTGTGGTATTAAATATCAGGCCTAGGTTTTCACTCATTGTCACAAGATGGAGGGTGATAAAGTAGCCAGGTTTATAGACACGAGAGACGAGCAAGTACTGGAGGAGTGCACCAAGGCACAGCTGCAGACGATCGCCGACCACTTTGGGATCAAGTTGAGAGCTTCCAAAGTGGGAGAAAGAAGACTTGAGATCATGGCACAGCTCAAGGCACGTGATGAAGCCTTAGGAGAGGAGCGGCCACAGACACCTGCCAGTGGAGGAGAGAACCTGAGTACCGGTGGCAGCAGCCGGGGATCCAGTGGCAGCAGGCGCAGTATCAAGCTAGAAATAATGAAGCTGCAGATAGAAGCACAGCTGCGCAAGGAAGAGCGCGAACAAGAAGCACAGCTGAGGCGAGGAAGCAGAGAGAGAAGCACAGCTGCGCCGAGAAGAGAGAGAAGCACAGCTGAGGCGCGAGGAAGCAGAGAGAGAAGCACAGCTGAGGCGCGAGGAAGCAGAGAGAGAAGCACAGCTGAGGCGCGAGGAAGCAGAGAGAGAAGCACAGCTGAAGCGCGAAGAAGCACAGCTGCGCAGAGAAGAACGAGAGGCACAGCAGCAAAGAAGAACGAGAGGCACAGCAGCAACGAGAACGAGAGGCACAGCTGAAGGAGCGCGAAATAGAAGCTAGGACGAAGCTGCAGGAGGTTGAAGCGAACAAGGAGATTGAGCTGAAACGAGCTGAGCTAGGACTAGTTCCAACTACCCCACCACAACAGCAGGAAGACCGCCGAGTGAGAGAGAGGGATTTGCCCGTCTTCGTGCCTAATGAGGCTGAGGGTTTCTTCGAGCATTTCGAAAGGGTCGCTACGTTGAAGAAGTGGCCGAGGGCAGAGTGGGCGGAGCTAGTTCAAGGAAGGCTCACTGGTGAAGCTCGTGAAGCTTACAACATGCTCGACCTCCAGGAGTGTACCAACTATGATGCAGTAAAACGGGCCGTGCTCCATTCGTTCAAGCTGACGCCGGAGTGCTATAGGAAAAGGTTCAGAGAATGTACCCGATCGCCAGGAAAATCGTATGCGGAGACGGCGAGGGACATGGAGAGGAAATTCGTGAAATGGCTGGAGTCAGAAGGAGCAAGATCGGCTGAAGACATCAAGGGCTGATGGTCATGGAAAAGTTTATGTCCGTGCTCTCTCCCGAGATTAGGGTGAGAGTAAAGGAGGCGGACATCAAGGACCTGAGAGCCGCAGCCGATCGAGCAGACATGCTAGAGGAAGCTTTACGTCCATGTCGAGAGGGACAGCACCGACCGCCCGCATTCTCCAGTTATGGGAGAAATAATAGAAGGTCGGACGGTTGGAGGACAGGACCGAGTTATCCCAAGTCCTACCCCTCGAATGGAGACAGCAGAGGACAGAAGAGTGCTGTGGAACCGCCGAAGAAGTCACCGAGGGAGAGCTCAAGAGATCTTGTTATCGTCACGGCCGGAGATGCTGAGCACGAGTCTTTGGAAGGCGCAAGAGGAGTCCGCGGAAGAAGAAGGATCCGTTGTTTCAACTGCGGGTTAATAGGACACATGGCGCGCGAATGTAGACGTCCTAAGCAGCGGGGTTACGTTGCTTTTGTGCGGGTAGAGGACCAGTTAGCCGAAGGAGTGCGGGATGGACCCGTACGTAGGAAGAAGGAGGCTAACCCATTCGTGCGTGAGGGAACTGTAAGGGTGGGGGACGCAGACCCCATCCCGGTAATGATGCTGAGAGATACTGGGGCGGAATTTACCCTGGTGAGCAGAACCCTTTTCCCTGAGTGTCACGAGAATACCTGTGTAGGTGAGGCAAGTGTGACCACTGTGGGAGGCCCAGTGCAGATGCCCCTACACCAGGTAACCCTGAGTTCGGTTTATGGATGCCAAACCCTAGTAGTGGGGGTCTGTGCGACGATGCCCACGAGGGAGGCACAGGTCATTTTGGGAAATGACGCATGTGGAGGACGTGTCCTACCGAACCTCGTGAAGGACGAGGAGTGCTTGGAGCACTTAGAGAAGAAAGGCGAAGTGTTCGACGCCTGTGGGGACGAGAAAGGAATCGCCATGGAGGCGTTCCCTGTCTGTGCTGTATTCCGAGGCAGTGCGAAGGACGAGGAGGACGTGGATCTGATAAGGCCGACGAGGAGACGTCCGCCGGCCTGGGAATTGATCACCTCGTTATGGAACCCGGAGAGCGAGTGGAGGGCGAAGGCAGCCCAGAAGGTGAGGTACAGGTGACCCTCACCGGTTCTCCAGGGATGGACCGCACTCGTCTCGAGGAGATGCAGCAGGCAGAATCCCCCAAGTTGATTTGTAAGGCCAAAGGAGGACGTATTGGTCCCGAGAAAGCTACTCACTTTAACAGGCATAAAGGCATACTAATGAGACAGTGTAAACCTGTAAGGATGGAGGTCGGAAAAGCCTCTCCAGGTACGAGAGATCAAGTAGCGTTGCCAGCCAAGTGCAGAGCGGCAGTGTTGAGTCCGTTGCACGCTGTTGGCTCTGCGGGTCACCTAGGGATGACCACGATGCGACGTACAACGTCGAGGGAAGTGGCTGGGCAACTACAACATCTTTTCTCTTGGGTGAGGAGGCCCAGGGAAAATCAGGCTGACAGTGGAAATATGTTCTGGTCTGAGTGTGTCAGACGAACAGTGATAAATCGGGGAGTGATGCAGATTCGGTCGTCGCCCTACCGATCGCAGTCGAAGGGGGCGGTCGGAAGACTCCACTCCACCTCAGAGACAGCTCTGAGAATGTTCTGCGTAGAGCAGGAAGACGAGTGGGAAGAGACAGCGGGCCCTGTTTTGTTGGCCATTTGCAAAGCAGTGGCAGAACCGTTAACTTCTCACAGTTCCAGCTGGTGAACGGACGTGAGGTGTGGAGCCCTCGGTCCGTAATAGGTAAGCAGTGGACGCCCAGGATGACCTTGAAGACGGTCTGCAGACACATGAGGAGTGTCACACATTGGCGGCTGCAATACTGGCTGGAAGCCAAGATTTTTAGTGGAAAGGACAGCGTAGTCGCAGATGCGTTGTCCCGCATGCACTAACCAGACATGACTCTTATTTTAAGGGGAGGGGTATGTGACGGTGTTCCCCCCCTTCTAATTCTCCCACGCCTGCTGTAAGAGTCATGTCCACTATTCCCGAGCGTTCTCTACATTGCAGGCAACAATTGAACATATGTGGGAGAGAACAGTATTCTCGAAGAGCCGAGAAATTTGCGAAAATGTAGTATTTTGTCCTGTGGGATAGGCCCTTTAGGGAGCCAATATGGCGCTGGCAAGTCTGTTCTCCCGCCAAAACTGTGTGACGTCAGTGGCGCCAGATTGGTCACCGTCAGCGACATGGCACTGGGAGCCAATGAAAACCAACTTTGGGAAAAGTGACGTCACATAGGCATGGGGGTCCGCCGTGTTGGCGCCAGGCGATATCAGTCTTTCACGACACGTCCGAGAGGTAGGACGCGCGATCGGTCATCCTGTCAGAGTGACGGATTTACCGAACTCCGGTGGATTTAAGCGTCTCCAGTTGTTGGCACGCACTCTGTGAGGTCTTCCTGCAACCCAGAAGTGGCTCAGATAAGGAATTGACAAAATATTGAGCAACAAGTGCTCAGGGGACAGGTGCGTTGCAAGAAGTGGGCCGGGCATCGACGTGTGTCGTCGTTGGCAGTTCACCAGTATAAGAGGCAGCTTAGTGGCCGGGCCACCCACCGTGAGTGAACCAGGTTGACAGCCTTGTCAACCAGGTTGAACGTGTGATCGACGATCCTGTCAAGTTTGACAGTAACCCCACCTTCGTGGAACCCTACGAGTCAACAGTTGGATGCAAGCACGTCGAGAAGTCTTCCCAAATACCTAGCGATATATCTAGACGACGAGGGAATTGACAGTGTTGTGAGCTTCAAGTGCTCTGAAGTCGGGTGCTGTGCGTGTGTCGTCCGGGACGGCTGATAACTTCAGTGACTTCGTAGTGGTGAGAGGCAGTTACTCTGGGAGTACAGTGACAAGGACTAATTGGGAAACGTACGACGACCGCCGAGACGTAGGCTGGCTGCCGTAGTTGGGAGGAAAGTTGACGGCCAGGAGACCGACTTCAACCCTGCGACGTACTGTAGGGAAAGAAGCACGGACCTGCTGTGTACAGAAGCGGCGAGACGCGACATCCTAAGGCGTGGGCTTGTGTTTCTGGATGAACGAGGCGAGAGCCTGGACCAGGAGCTACAACCCAACTGTCATCCTAGGATAGGTGAAGTAGGTGTTTACAGTTCCCTCCCATTTCCCCTTTAGTTAGCTATATATATTCTTGTCAGGATATTTTATATGTCGTGAGCAAGTCTCACTTGAGTTTAAGTCACAGAGAGCACAGTATGTGGTGAGGCTACCCAGAGCGCTCACAGTATCAATTTACATATATATCTATGTGTGGGTGTGTGCAAGCACCAAGATTCATCAGAGAATTTACTGTGACTATTATTATTGATCTGTGATTATTATTATATATATATTGGTAGTAAACCAGATATTGGTGTATTGATCTCTATAATCTATTGATATAAATGCCTGTGGATTGATCTCTATAATCTATTGATATAAATGCCTGTGGATTGATCTCTATAATCTATTGATATAAATGCCTGTGGATTGATCTCTATAATCTATTGATATAAATGCCCGTGTGTTGATCTCCATAATCTATCGATATAAATGCCTGTGTGTTGATCTCTATGATCTATTGATATATATATGCCTGAAGTTTGATTACTGATTTATATATGACATGATTGTGTGCTGAATAATATCATATACGTGAAGTGTTTGCCAGTGATATCTCTTTAAGAGGAAGTATAAATATAAAGAAAAGTTCAGTGATCAAGTGAGTGCATTCACAGTAAATATTATTAAGAATAGAGTAATCTTTTGGTACAGTGAAAAGTCACTGTGAGAGTATTGTGAATAAGATGTTGATCGTGAGGCCAGTGAAATCATAAGTAAGCCATGTGAACGTTGAATAGTGTTTTGGAAAAAGTTAAATAAACGGTGATCGTGACAATTAGAAAACAAGTACTAGTCTTTCCCACGATCGCGAGGGCCCGGTCAGCTGGCATTTCTGACAGGTGACACGTGCCGATGTTGCCATATGGTGCGCTCTAGAATATTATGCTATGAATGGAGCAATCGTCATATATTAATTCTGATACATTGATGCATATATATTCTCGTTGTTTTTTTAGTAAAATACCAAAACTCTTTGGTGTTTGATATCATCCCCTCCATTTATCTTGTGACCGTGTTATGATATAAAGTAGAGTGACCTGCCTGATACTATATTACTGGATTTGGCTCTTGCCACAATTACACCTAACCACTGCAGTGTTACTGGACACCAAAAAAAACCAGTTGGCGACCTTGAAGGCTGTATAAGAGTTCGGTGTCGGGAGGGCCACAGATTGAGGGAACGATCTGTGCTCCCACTCATCTTACAATCTAAAGGCCGGTTGTGAGATCGACTGGGATACTCTCCGAGGCCAGCAGTGGAGCCTAGAGGATTGAGGGAAGACCCGCCGAACGACGGTGAGTAAGGGTTATTGTTGGAGCAACCACCTGGAAAGGAGATCCAGTCTACTGTTGCTTTAACCCTTCTATTACGAGAACACCGTGAAACCCCGACATATGCAAGGCCGATTTGCCTAATAAGCCCAGTTTTCATGAATTCATTTTTTTTCGACTACCTAACCTACCTAACCTAACCTCACTTTTTCGGCTACCTAACCTATAAAGATAGGTTAGGTTAGGTTAGGTAGGGTTGGTTAGGTTCGGTCATATATCTACGTTAATTTTAACTCCAATGAAAAAAATTGACCTCATACATAATGAAATGGGGAGCTTTATCTTTTCATAAGAAAAAAATTAGAGAAAATATAATAATTCAGGAAATCTTGGCTTATTAGGCAAATCGGGGCTTGCATATTAGACCAAAAGTGAGTTCTGGTTACTAGGTACAACATATATATATATATATATATATATATATATATATATATATATATATATATATATATATATATATATATATTGTGACTAATCTCTTTCAAGAGAGATTTAGCCTGCTCTTTCCTACATCGCGTTACTTCATCACTTCACACTCTCCCCATTGGTGAATCAGCGACTGCACGCACTCCAGCGCCATCTGCATCGCCTATATATAGTCTTGCACGAGCAGTTGGCCTCAGAATTTTCTCGTGCTCTAGAGCTGACGCTTCTGTCTATGCATATGTCCTGTATATTAGTGGAGGTGTCAGCCAGCCTCTATTCTCAGCACGTTTAACTAAATTTTGTCTTGCTTATTGTATAGTAACGTAATCATTATTTTATTTTATGTTGTGTTTTGTCTTTGTATATATTTTGATCCACATTGTACATAGCCAAGGGATTATCTTTATTTTGTTTAAAGTAAATTAAAGTTCATTATTTATAAGATTTGTTTTGCGTGTTTTTTCCTTTCACTTTACCACAGGAGACACCCGCCAAGCAGTCAACATTTTGTTTTTCTCTTTTTTTCTAATGTGATTGGCATTTACACCAGCCATAGAGAATTAACACCTACATTTCTCATCACATTAATGGGGGCCTGTCCGGGAGTGTCTTCACAATAAGGTTTGTCTTGGAAGAACCACTCAGGTACTGATACTAGACCAATCATTTCAATTTGTGGTAAGTGTACTTGGCTTTGTTACATGTTGCTTTTTCAATAATTTCATAACTTTCAATAATTTTTGTGGTGCTGTGTATTTTGTGCTTTCCGAGTGTAACATTTTATGAGTGTTGGATGATTGTGGATTACGTGGTGCCTGGTGGCCACAGTTACTCTCTTAATTTGCTATTTAAGCTTTAATTAATAGAGTTAAGGACAGGGGTTTTAAGATGACCTTGACAAGGCCGCCTACAAATGCCCTAAAGACAGCAAATTCATTTGCCGTGTTGGAGGACGAGTGCTGTAGTGAGCCTGCAGTTCACTCGGAACGGAAATCAGCGAGGAGCGGTGAAGCGCGGGCCCCTCAGGGTGCTGAGAAAGTTAAGGAGGTACCGAAGCAAATTTTGGTTGTGGGAGATTCCCAGGTGAGATATTTAGACAGAACGTTTTGTGCCAGAGGGGATAGGGGGAACAGATTAAGAGTTTGCTATCCGGGAGCTGGAATTGGTGATATTGTTGGAAACATGAATGATATCATGACGGGAAATGGGAACAAACCCATAATTTGTATTAGTGCAGGGGGTAATGATGTTGGACGAGTTAGGAGTGAGGAACTAATACAGAGATTCAGGACAGCCATTGAATTAGTTAGGAGCAAGGGAGGAATCCCGATCATATGTGGCATTCTTCCAAGTTTGGGAGTGGGAAATGAATGGATGTCGAGGGCACTTGGTGTCAATTGCCGGCTGGAAAGATATTGCAAATCAAATGCAATATCTTTCATAGACAACTGGGAACACTTCTATGGAAGAAATGAAATGTATGCTCGTGATAGGGTGCATCTATCGAGGGCTGGGGTTGTTGTTGTTGTTGCCAATTCGTTGGAACCAGCGGTTAGAGGTGTTTGTTTGGGTTTAAACTGTTAGCAGATAGTGGTATGGGAATTAATTTGGAGGAAGGAGGTAATAAAAGTATGTGTTTGTGGGAGAAAGGAATTGGCAAAATGATCAGGGAAAGAGAAGGGCCTCAAAATAACAATTCACTTAGGATATATTACACTAACAGTAGAAGTCTAAGAAATAAAATTAACGAATTAAATGCTCTTGTCTGCACAGAAAAAATAGATATTATTGCACTTACCGAAATGTGGAAGAATGTAGAAAATAGAGAACTATTAGCTGAATATCAAATAAATGGATTTAAACTATTTCACACAGATCGATATATTAGACGAGGAGGGGGAGTAGCCATATATGTTAGGGACAATTTGAAATGTAGTCTCAAAGAGGGAATCAAAACTGAGCCACACACAGAAACTATTTGGATAAAATTAAACGAAAAAGCAAATAATATTATAATAGGAGTTATATATAGGCCACC
This sequence comes from Procambarus virginalis, assembly GCA_020271785.1. NCBI lineage: Eukaryota > Metazoa > Arthropoda > Malacostraca > Decapoda > Cambaridae > Procambarus > Procambarus virginalis. The sequence continues at coordinate 2,404 of WNGS01034807.1, read as the reverse complement.
AAATTTAGACAGAAAGGAAGCAAAGCATCTATGAGATGAAATATCTAGGGCATCTAGATGTAACAGTATTTATGTCATGGGTGACTTTAATTTTAGTGGAATAAACTGGTTGAACAAAACAGGGAATAGTGAAGCAGAAGTTTTTCTAGAATTAATTGACGATTGCTTTCTTACGCAACACATTAAGGAACCAACGCGGGAAAATAATATTTTAGATTTATTGTTAACTAACAGGGAAACACAAATTAATGACATCGAAATAGGAAGTGAGCTAGGGAAGAGTGATCACAAAGAAATCAGATTTAGCATAGAATGGAATAGACCTGTTGGAGAAAATTCTGTTAAAGTGCCAGATTTTCGAAAAGCTGATTTTAATAGCCTAAGAAATTTTTTGGGTCAAATAGATTGGAAAGTCTTGGGTATGGGTTGTGGGCCAGTCTTGGAGCGAGACATGAACCCAGTGATAGGTGACGTAAAAGGGGATTTCGATGTGGATTCAATATATAACTTATTTAAGAATATTCTATACAAAGCACAGGAACGTAGTATACCATACAAATTGAACAGATCGAATACTAATGACCCAAAGTGGATAACAAAGAATTTGAAGAACCTTATAGGTAAAAAGAGAGCTTGGTACCAAAGGATTACAAATGGGGAGGTCACTTTAGAACAGGAATTCGTACAACTGGTTAGAAATGTTAAAGAGATAAGGAAAGCAAAAAGGAACTATGAAGTTCGCATAGCAGGGCAAGCAAAAACAAATCCTAAAGGGTTTTTTCAGTTATATCGAACTTAGACTAGGGAAAGGATAGGTCCATTAAAAACTGAGACAGGTCAAATAACGGATAATGACAAGGAGATGAGTAGTATTTTTAACAAATATTTTATATCTGTATTTACTAAAGAAGAACCTAACAATATGCCTTCAGCCGAACAAGTCTATGTGGGTGGGGATGAGGACAGGTTGACTAGTTTAGCAGTTACCAGGGAGGATGTAATTAAACAATTAGTAAAACTAAAACCAAACAAATCCCCAGGGCCGGATGAAGTGTTTGCCAGGGTGCTTAAAGAATGCAAAGAGGAGCTTTCCGAGCCACTGTCTACCATATTTAATAAATCAATAGAGTTAGGCAGAGTGCCAGAGTCATGGAAGGTAGCTAATGTGGTACCAATTTTTAAGAAAGGAAATAGATCACTTGCGTCAAACTATCGGCCAATTAGCCTAACGTCTATTGTGGGAAAGTTACTTGAATCGATAATTGCAAATACAATTCGTCTTCATCTTGAAAAACATAAATTAATAAATGAGTCGCAACATGGTTTTACAAATGGTCTTTCATGTTTAACAAATTTGCTCTCATTTTATTTCAGCATAGTTGAGGCAGTTGATAGTGGTAAGGATTGTGATGTTGTGTACCTTGACTTTAGCAAAGCTTTTGATACAGTGCCACATGAAAGACTAATTAAAAAAATTGAGGCTCATGGTATTGGGGGTGCTATATTAAGTTGGATTAGGGCATGGCTATTCCAAAGGAAACAGAGAGTTAGTATAAATGGGGTTAAGCCAGAGTGGGATAATGTTGTTAGTGGAGTGCCTCAAGGCTCTGTCCTGCGACCTCTGTTGTATATAATATATATAAATGATTTAGATTCAGGTTTGAGTAGCAACATTTGCAAATTTGCAGATGATACAAAAATCGGTAGGGAAATTAACACAAAAGAAGACTCGCTATCACTTCAAGTTGATCTAAATAAGGTTTTAAAATGGTCAAAAGACTGGCAGATGCAGTTTAATGCTAATAAATGTAAAGTTTTGAGGCTAGGTAATGATGATAGAGTTACAAGATACGAGCAAGATGGTGTTTAGATTGCGAAGTCGGATTGCAAAAGGGATCTGGGAGTTATGATTAGTAAGAATTTAAAACAAAAGGATCAATGCATGAATGTTCGTAATATAGGCACAATCAGAGAACACTGTATAAACATCAGAGGTCCGCGGTTGTTGAACGTCCTCCCAGCAAGCATAAGAAATATTGCCGGAACAACCGTGGACATCTTCAAGAGGAAACTAGATTTATTCCTCCAAGGAGTGCCGGACCAACCGTGCTGTGGTGGGTATGTGGGCCTGCGGGCCGCTCCAAGCAACAGCCTGGTGGACCAAACTCTCACAAGTCAAGCCTGGCCTCGGGCCGGGCTTGGGGAGTAGAAGAACTCCCAGAACCCCATCAACCAGGTATCAACCAGGTAAGGCAAATAGGACACTCGGATGTATTAATCGAAGTGTTAGTAACAAGACACCTGGTGTGGTTCTTCAGCTATATCTTGCTCTGGTTAGGCCCCATTTAGATTATGCAGTTCAGTTTGGTCTCCGTACTATAGAAGGATATAAATTCACTTGAAC
>WNGS01034806.1:0-16878 GCA_020271785.1 Procambarus virginalis | reverse complement strand
AACATCATATACTGATGTTTGTGGTCATCTGATGATGAAACCCAATACTGCACTTCCCATGAATACATGAATCTGACCATTATCATAACTGTGTTCAGTTTCCTGACAAACAAATATATAGCCAATATTTCACAATGTTTCAATTTGTTTGGGGGACCACTTCATTAACTGAACCAGTACTAACTCGGGTCCCATGAAGCAATATTTTAAAGATAGGGCTCCTCACAGTAATGAGTTTTACAGTGTCATTGAAGTCAGGCTCTGAAAATTTCTGCAGAGGCCACGTACTCATATTAACACCCAGAGCACTCTTCAGTAAGGCTCGGACTCAAGCACCTTGAGTACTTTTGGTTATCAGACTAAAGTGGGGTTCCTCTTTCTTTAACACACAGGTGCCAAGTCATGAGGGAATAATAGGAAATGACATTGCAGACGAGGCTGCAAAACTCAACTAATAGAAGAAATGTAGACATTTACATACCACAGAGTCTATCACAAGATTAATAGAGTAATTAGAGACAGAGCAATGCAAAAGATGTACATTGCCACAACACAGTAGTAGCACCATCAGGATCTTCGGGTTGGTACAAGAGTTCAACCAACTAAATCACTTAGTTTGATGAAAGGGAACTGTACAACAACAGAAGTTCACTTACATCGCATCAGGCTTGGATACCCATGTGCAGGGAAATAGGCTTACAGGTTCCAGAAGATAAGAGGAAATGTTAGCACTGTGGAGAATGGCCGACTGACCACTGGAACATTATCTACCACAGTGCACAGTTCACAACCCATTAAGATTTAAACTTTGATTCAACAGAGCAGAAGAAATTGTAAACACGTGGGGACAAAATCTTACTGAAGCGACCATCCGAGTCATAAATACTCATACTCCGCCCAAGTAAAACAGAAACAAGTAACACTTAGTGGGCCAGCCAGAGGCTTAGGGCCCGCGCAGGAATATCCCTGCAAAAAAAAAAAAAAAAGGTTTTCATCAAAATGGTCTTCCAGGGTAGTACAAACCAAGAGGGTTAGCATCCGGGTGGTGGACCTCAGTTCTGTGGGGAATGGTCTGGAAACACTGGCTTCCAAAACGGCTGTCACCCACATCATGGAACTGCTGCTCTTCCCCAACACCAACTTTCTGTAAAGGCAGCTGCATCTCTCCAACATAACTAAAAATAGATTTTTAAGCATTAGGTACATTCACAACACCTCTCGAATCCTAAACCTCCCATGGTTACCACTCACATGGAAAACTCTACTTTGACACAACCCAAACAGCTGATCCACTCAGGGAACTCGCCGAGAATCCTGACAATCACCTTTCTCAAGTGATAAGTGTGACACCTTTAGGCCACCAAGTGGGCAGACACTCTCCGACTCGGCGAGCACAGGCTGAGGGAGACAACAACTTCTCTCTCCCGTCTCGACCACAATCTCAGTCTCCAACCACACTAACAAGTTACTTTTCTCCCCAAACAACTTAGGACAATTCTGGTCTCTGGGACCATGGGTTCAACAACTGGCTAAACCCTACAACACTCTAGCCTTTGGAATACAATTCAGCAAATAAAATTTAAAAAACACCTTCCTCTCAAGAGGCATAGCTAATCCAAAATCAGAATTCCCTTCTAGAGAACCTGAAAAATATCCCCAACTATACCACCAGTAGTCAAACTCACTGGGGAATCAAAATGGAGCACAGGCTTAGTCCTATGCCAAGTAATCACTGAATCCTCTGAAATTAAAGGGTCACTCTGGTCAAAATATCCAAACGTGACACCGCCATACTCTTAGACAAACAATGAGGGGACCCCTGCTAACTGCTTGGTACGGTCACCAACGAGCAAAGCAGCACAAGTCCCTTCGGAGTCCAGTTGATGCCCCCTTGACAAACAGGAGTAGTGAATTGGAGTTTTGACACTCTAAAGGAACTTGAGACAACTGGCTGTGTGTTTCTCTCACAGACAATTGACAGGGAAGCTCTTTTAGTCTCCATTTTCCCACCAGGCACTGTTCATCGAGGAAGATTACCAAACCGTCCTCCAATACGTCAGCTATAGAGGCAACCTCCTCCTCACACTCGGCAGATTCTTTCTCCGTCCCAATTAACTCACCCAAGGTAGTTAACACAGGTTCAGGCCAGTCACTCACCTGAGTGTGACTTCCTGTTTAAACAAAGTTAGTGAAGATCACTCACCTGGGTGGCACTGTCAAAGACGTGAAAGGTTAGTGAATGTAACTCACCTGGATGTGCCTGTCAATGACGAGAAAATTTAGCGAAAGTCACTAATCTTGGTGTGTCTGTCAGTGACAACAAAAGTTAGTGATGGTCACTCACCTTGGTGTGCCTGTTAATGACGAGAAATTTTAGAGGTCACTCACCTAGGTGAGGCTGCCAGTCCCCCCCAAAATTAGGTGATTGACCCCTTGTATGAGCCTGTCAATGACGAGAAAAGTTAATGAAGGTCACTCACAGGTCACTCACCTGTGAGTGACTGTGAAAAACGAGATCAGTTAGAGAAAGTCACTCACATAGGTGTACCTGCCATTGCCAACAAACGTTAGTGATAATCACTCAACTAGATGTGCCTGTCAATGACGAGAATAGTTAGGGAAATTCACTTTTCTGGTTATGCCTTCCAATGCCAACAAAAGTTAGTGAATGTCCCTTACCTGGGTGTGTCTGTCAATGACATGAAAAGTTAGTGAAGGTCACTCACCTGGGATTGTCTGCCAGGTGCCAACAAAAGTTAGTGATGGTCACTCACCTGGATGAGGCTGTCAATGACGAGATAATTGAGAGGAGGTCAGTCACCGGGGTGTGCCTGCCAGTGCCAACAAAATGTAGTGCGAGTTGTTCACCTTAGTGTACGTCTTAATTAAGAGAACGGTAAGTGAAGATCAGTCACCTAGGATTGAGTGGCAGTGCTCAAAAAAGTTATTGAATGTCACTCACCTGGGTGTCCTGTAAATGAAGACAAAAGTTAGTGAAGGTCACTCACCTAGGTGCCTGCCAGTGCCAACAAAAGGAAGTGAAAGTCACTTACCTGGGTGTACCTGTCAAAAGCGAGAAAATTAGTGAAGGTCAATCACCAAAGTGTTTGACCTGCAAACGTTTGTTAACACTAACGTTTGTCAATGTTAACAAACGTTAGTAATGGTCACTCACTTGAGTGTACTGGCCAATGCCAACAAAGGTTAGTGAAGGTCCCTTACTTGGGTGTGCCTGCCAGTGCCAACAAAAGTTAGCAAAGTCCACTCACCTATGTGTGCCTGTCTATGACGAGAAAAGTTAATGAAGGTCACATACCAGGGTGTGTCTGCAATACCAACAAAAGTTTGTGAAAGTCACTCACCTGGGAGTGCCATTCAATGACGGGAAAAGTTAGTGGTGGTCACTCATCAAGATGTGCCTGCCAGTTCCAACAAAAGTTAGTGAGGGTTACTCACCCGACTGTGTGTTCCTGTGCCAACAAAATTTAGTGAAGGTCATTCACCTAGATGTGCCTGTCAATGATGAGAAAATTTATGTAAGGTCATTCACCTGGGTGTGTCTGCCAGTGCCAACACTGAGATATGCTGAAATCTGTATATTCTATATGAATACTGGAACAGTTGATGATATACTGGACTTGTACCCAACATTGATAATGTAATACATCTGTTATGCAATATATTGTACCTACACAATATGTATTACATCTGTTATACAATGTATGTACTTCTAACCTGAGCTTGTAAAAGTATCATAATTACCTTCAGTGGTAGGTGTTTAGTATCACATTATGTTCTATGGAAGCTATCTTACCCTGTCAAAGTTAGAGAGACATAGGTGAATGTATATATATGTGTGGATATGTGTAGGTAAATGTGTATATATGTATATGTTTGTATATTTGTATACAGGGTATTCTGAAGTTGGTGAGACTTTTTCACCTTTGTAAACGCATATTAATGACACTATGTAAATGATACCTCGAACACAGTTTAATGTAGGACAGACGTTAATCTGTTTTTTTTTTATGTTTAAAGGTTAGATTAATATTTAAAAGCACTACAATAACCTTCTGTGGTTGATTGGTTAATAAATCACTGAATTATATGTTCAACAGATCTCTAACACTGTCCATGGAGGACAGGAGAAAATGTATAAATGCTGGTTAGCATTGTAAATGTGTGGCCACATTTGTGGAAGAAAATAGTAATAATAAAAAAAAGTGCCAACAATCTTATTGAAGGTCATCCAGGTGTGCCTGCCAATGAGATAAAAGTTAGTGAAGGTCACTCACCTGGGTGTGCTTGTCAATGTCGAGAAAACTTACAAGAATCAGCTCTTGAGCCCCACATCGTGGTTATTGCCAAGCGCGTTTATACCTCCTGACGCTCAAGAATTCTTTCATTCATGCAGATGAACCTTTGAAGTTTTGTTGCTTTCACCAACTGTAGAACAGGTTAATTTTTTAGCCAAAAGGAAAAAAATAAAAATAAATAGTAATAATAATAAAATAATTCAGAGAGATTTTTTATTTAATTTTTTCAAGTAAACATCTGAATCTTGTTAAGTCATCCTGTAGAAATGTCTCTTGTCACGGGGGGGGGGGGGGGTGGGGGCGGGGCTCTGCTAGCACTCAGCTGCTAGGGGCTCAGAAGGCAGAATACTCAGCCCCTCCGACTCCCGGGATTCACCGGAGTCTCCTTGGTCCCACAGGAGAGGACCAGCAATGCCCACCTCCGCAGGTCTTTGCTCCCAACACTGAAGGGGTGCCACTGATTCACCCTGGGAGCCCTTCAGTCAAACACGGGGAAACTGCTGTTAACAGTTCCGGCCTAGACCCGTGGAGGAGTGAAGGAAGACTCAGGCTTACCTTATAACAATAACCTCCCTGAGTCTTGCCTGCCAGACAAAAAGGTTGCAGGAACTCCTTTCCCGCCTGTCTTCTCTATCTTCTTCTTAACAAGGTCGCCAGCTGGGTTAGTATATCTGCACCCCAGCGATGCAGTTCAGTGGGTGTATTCTATGCTGTTTGTTGCCAGAGTGTTGCTACTCCCATAGATCTGCTATTGGACTGTCGGCCCAGGGTACTCTCCCATAAAGGTCTGTGTGGCTTTACCTCTCTCCAGCCACTACGTTACTTGTTGCCACCATTCAGGCTCTGATACTGGTCGGATGGCTAAGGGTACACTTTTATATAAGTCTGTGCTGTTTTACCACTCTCCAGGCAATAAGAACTTCCATAGAGAACGTGGTGTTCCCTAGGTGGTACTATGATAACCTTCGTGTATGCTCATAGAGAAATATTATAATGGAGGCACACTTAAACACAATGATAAAATGTGTGAATTTACTGACACAAATTACATGATCACACATACAATCACAAGCAATACATGAAAATGAAAATAAGGATAATAAATCTGGAGATCGTCAGCAACTCTTCTTTCACGACCTCCAACCACTCCTTCAACTGGGCAGATAGACAGGAGTCACACACTCTCTCACAGAAGGGCCTCTTCACCACGTCGGCACCTCTTCTTCACTGTCCTGCCGTCCACACACACTGTCCTCTCCAACAGTCCTGGACACAAGCTGCCCTGCAGCCTATTCTACTACTAAAGTATTAATGTCATACTGCCACATACATAAGTAAATATCGTGGCCTATCTAGCCTACTCACACAAGGGTAATGGGAGGGAAAATGATCTACCTTTACATTCCTGGCTCACGACGCCTGTCCCTCGATGGTGTGAGGTTCCCACGCTTCCTGAGTCGATCCTTGACGATCCAGGAACGTTCCACAGGTCCTCAGGTGACGTGAAGCCTTCGCGTCGTCGCCGTTCCAATCCCAGAGATTCAGCTATCCCAATCCTGGTTCACCAATGGGCACTGAGCTAATCACTATATTCACACACTCGTCCCTTCCACAAGGCGTTGCTCCTTGTCCTAGGAACGGTGTCGTCCCTCCAAAACCTTCAGTGGATGTGACCCAGTCACAGCTAGGCCTGCCCGCCGCACCTTCCAGGCCCTCTTCGTCCAGCGGTGCCGCCCAGCGTCGTCGCCGACTATTTTCCAAGTTTGGCACTCCTCTGCTCAATTAACTTGGTTCCTTTTTGCTTCCCAGAAGTGAAGGGTCTCCAATATCTTATGGTGGGCTGCGATGGCTAGTTTAATGCACTGAATAAGGCTTGTAGAGCCTCAAATCCTCGAGAGCTGACCGAGGCGCGTCCTCTCACCTCCACAGTCAGGTCAACTCTGACGTTGGCGCCACCCGGGGCACTCGGTGACGTCACGGTGGGCTCTGATTAGTCGCCTGCGACCTAAGCCGGCCAATCCGCGATCGGCTAGTGTCCCTTACTAAACGTCATATCTGCAGTAGGGGATACTCTTTCATTTATATCAGGGCGCCACTTTCCCCTTTACCTACAACTTATAATGTAAATTTCTCCCTTAACTGGCAGCCGATCTGGTCGCCACATATACCAACAGACTTCCCTGTACCTTAGAGAATCAGTAGGGAGAGTTGATATGACTCTTAAAGCAGGCAAACGAAAGAGATAGGAGAGGGCACCGTAACACTCTAAACATCTCTTATTTAGAGATAACAAATATGCAATATTTACGTAGTCTTACATATTATCTTGTTCAACATCAGTAACAATGATACCATTAATATTACATAGAGAAATTACATTAGGTGATATAATGAGTGAGGTCGATTAGAGTGCGCTGGAAACTCCCAGCACATAGGTTCGAACCCTCATCAAGGCTTCTGTTCAATTTGAACAATAATATTCATATAAAAATTCATTTGCCAAAGAATTAGTCCATTCATTCACACACACACAAGGAACCCAAGTGTAACATAGTGTAACACACAAGGGACCCAAGTGTAACATAGTGTAACACACAAGGGACCCAAGTGTAACATAGTGTAACACACAAGGGACCCAAGTGTAACATAGTGTAACACACAAGGGACCCGAGTGTAACATAGTGTAACACACAAGGGACCCAAGTGTAACATAGTGTTACACACAGATGACCCAAGTGTAACATAGTGTTACACACAGATGACCCAAGTGTAACATAGTGTTACACACAGATGACCCAAGTGTAACATAGTGTTACACACAGATGACCCAAGTGTAACATAGTGTTACACACAGATGACCCAAGTGTAACATAGTGTAACACACAAGGGACCCAAGTGTAACATAGTGTAACACACAAGGGACCCAAGTGTAACATAGTGTTACACACAAGGGACCCAAGTGTAACATAGTGTAACACACAAGGGACCCAAGTGTAACATAGTGTTACACACAAGGGACCCAAGTGTAACATAGTGTTACACACAAGGGACCCAAGTGTAACATAGTGTTACACACAAGGGACCCGAGTGTAACATAGTGTTACACACAAGGGACCCAAGTGTAACATAGTGTTACACACAGATGACACAAGTGTAACATAGTGTAACACACAGATGACCCAAGTGTAACATAGTGTTACACACAGATGACCCAAGTGTAACATAGTGTTACACACAAGGGACCCAAGTGTAACATAGTGTAACACACAAGGGACCCAAGTGTAACATAGTGTAACACACAAGGGACCCAAGTGTAACATAGTGTTACACACAGATGACCCAAGTGTAACATAGTGTAACACACAAGGGACCCAAGTGTAACATAGTGTTACACACAAGGGACCCAAGTGTAACATAGTGTAACACACAAGGGACCCAAGTGTAACATAGTGTTACACACAGATGACACAAGTGTAACATAGTGTAACACACAGATGACACAAGTGTAACATAGTGTTACACACAAGGGACCCGAGTGTAACATAGTGTTACACACAGATGACACAAGTGTAACATAGTGTAACACACAGATGACACAAGTGTAACATAGTGTAACACACAGATGACCCAGTGTAACATAGTGTAACACACAAGGGACCCAAGTGTAACATAGTGTAACACACAGATGACCCAAGTGTAACATAGTGTTACACACAAGGACCCAAGTGTAACATAGTGTAACACACAGATGACCCAAGTGTAACATAGTGTAACACACAGATGACCCAAGTGTAACATAGTGTTACACACAAGGGACCCGAGTGTAACATAGAGTTACACACAAGGGACCCGAGTGTAACATAGTGTTACACACAAGGGACCCGAGTGTAACATAGTGTTACACACAAGGGACCCAAGTGTAACATAGTGTTACACACAAGGGACCCAAGTGTAACATAGTGTTACACACAAGGGACCCAAGTGTAACATAGTGTTACACACAAGGGACCCAAGTGTAACATAGTGTTACACACAAGGGACCCAGTGTAACATAGTGTAACACACAAGGGACCCGAGTGTAACATAGTGTTACACACAGATGACCCAAGTGTAACATAGTGTTACACACAGATGACCCAAGTGTAACATAGTGTTACACACAGATGACCCAAGTGTAACATAGTGTTACACACAGATGACCCAAGTGTAACATAGTGTAACACACAAGGGACCCAAGTGTAACATAGTGTAACACACAGATGACCCAACTGTAACATAGTGTAACACACAAGGAACCCAAGTGTAACATAGTGTAACACACAAGGGACCCAAGTGTAACATAGTGTAACACACAGATGACCCAAGTGTAACATAGTGTAACACACAAGGGACCCAAGTGTAACATAGTGTTACACACAGATGACCCAAGTGTAACATAGTGTTACACACAAGGGACCGAAGTGTAACATAGTGTAACACACAAGGGACCCAAGTGTAACATAGTGTTACACACAAGGGACCCAAGTGTAACATAGTGTAACACACAAGGGACCCGAGTGTAACATAGTGTAACACACAAGGGACCCAAGTGTAACATAGTGTTACACACAAGGGACCCAAGTGTAACATAGTGTAACACACAAGGGACCCGAGTGTAACATAGTGTAACACACAAGGGACCCAAGTGTAACATAGTGTTACACACAAGGGACCCAAGTGTAACATAGTGTTACACACAAGGGACCCAAGTGTAACATAGTGTAACACACAGATGACCCAAGTGTAACATAGTGTTACACACAAGGGACCCAAGTGTAACATAGTGTTACACACAAGGGACCCAAGTGTAACATAGTGTTACACACAAGGGACCCAAGTGTAACATAGTGTAACACACAGATGACCCAAGTGTAACATAGTGTTACACACAAGGGACCCAAGTGTAACATAGTGTTACACACAGATGACCCAAGTGTAACATAGTGTTACACACAAGGGACCCAAGTGTAACATAGTGTAACACACAGATGACCCAAGTGTAACATAGTGTTACACACAAGGGACCCAAGTGTAACATAGTGTAACACACAAGGGACCCAAGTGTAACATAGTGTAACACACAGATGACCCAAGTGTAACATAGTGTTACACACAAGGGACACAAGTGTAACATAGTGTTACACAGAAGGGACCCGAGTGTAACATAGTGTTACACACAGATGACCCAAGTGTAACATAGTGTAACACACAGATGACCCAAGTGTAACATAGTGTTACACACAGATGACCCAACTGTAACATAGTGTAACACACAGATGACCCAAGTGTAACATAGTGTAACACACAAGGGACCCGAGTGTAACATAGTGTTACACATAGATGACCCGAGTGTAACATAGTGTAACACACAGATGACCCAAGTGTAACATAGTGTTACACACAGATGACCCAAGTGTAACATAGTGTAACACACAGATGACCCAAGTGTAACATAGTGTTACACACAGATGACCCGAGTGTAACATAGTGTTACACACAGATGACCCAAGTGTAACATAGTGTTACACACAAGGGACCCAAGTGTAACATAGTGTAACACACAAGGGACCCAAGTGTAACATGTGTTACACACAGATGACCCAAGTGTAACATAGTGTTACACACAGATGACCCAAGTGTAACATAGTGTTACACACAGATGACCCAAGTGTAACATAGGGTTACACACAGATGACCCAAGTGTAACATAGTGTAACACACAAGGGACCCAAGTGTAACATAGTGTAACACACAAGGGACCCGAGTGTAACATAGTGTTACACACAGATGACCCAAGTGTAACATAGTGTTACACACAGATGACCCAAGTGTAACATAGTGTAACACACAAGGGACCCAAGTGTAACATAGTGTAACACACAAGGGACCCAAGTGTAACATAGTGTTACACACAAGGGACCCGAGTGTAACATAGTGTTACACACAGATGACCCAAGTGTAACATAGTGTAACACACAAGGGACCCAAGTGTAACATAGTGTAACACACAAGGGACCCAAGTATAACATAGTGTTACACACAGATGACCCAAGTGTAACATAGTGTTACACACAAGGGACCCAAGTGTAACATAGTGTAACACACAAGAGACCCAAGTGTAACATAGTGTTACACACAAGGGACCCAAGTGTAACATAGTGTTACACACAGATGACCCAAGTGTAACATAGTGTTACACACAAGGGACCCAAGTGTAACATAGTGTAACACACAAGAGACCCAAGTGTAACATAGTGTAACACACAAGGGACCCAAGTGTAACATAGTGTTACACACAAGGGACCCAAGTGTAACATAGTGTTACACACAGATGACCCAAGTGTAACATAGTGTTACACACAGATGACCCAAGTGTAACATAGTGTTACACACAGATGACCCAAGTGTAACATAGTGTTACACACAAGGGACCGAAGTGTAACATAGTGTAACACACAAGGGACCCAAGTGTAACATAGTGTAACACACAAGGGACCCAAGTGTAACATAGTGTAACACACAAGGGACCCAAGTGTAACATAGTGTTACACACAAGGGCCCAAGTGTAACATAGTGTTACACACAAGGGACCCAAGTGTAACATAGTGTTACACACAGATGACCCAAGTGTAACTAATTATATTAAACCGTCTTTTTAACGTATAAAATGTGTTAATTTCTGTCGATCAAATTGCAGTATATGACAGTATGTAGGGGTGTATGGCTGTGTGTAAGGGGTGTATGGCTGTGTGTAAGGGGTGTATGGCTGTGTGTAAGGGGTGTATGGCTGTGTGTAAGGGGTGTATGGCTGTGTGGAAGGGGTTATGATGGTGTGTATATGTGTATGACAGTGTGTTAGGGTGTATGAGAGTGTAAATGGGTGTATGATGGTGAATATTGGTGTATTATGTGTATTATGATGTGTATGAGTGATGTGTATTATGTGTATTATGATGTGTATGAGTGATGTGTATTATGGTGTGTATGGGTGCATAACATTGTGTAAGAGTGTATGACGGTGTGTATGGGTGTGTGAGGTTGTATGACGGTGTGTATGAGTGTATGACTGTGTGTAAGGGTGTATGAACGGGAAGAGGCAGGGACTGGATATTGTGGTCAATAGTACATGGTCTTGTGACCTGGGTAAGGATTGCTGATTTTCATTTTTATATTTGTTTAATTTGTTTTCTGTTTTTTAAATTATTACTTTCCTGTCAAAAAATTCTAAGATATTGCACAGTACTGCTTCGACTATATGATATGCATTATTTCCTAATCATTATAAGGAAATACCTATCAGCTGAATATAATATAGATCACTATGCTGCATAATAAGATGTACCTATCAGAGAGCTGGTCGGCCGAGCGGACAGCACGCTGGACTTGTGATCCTGTGGTCCTGGGTTCGATCTCAGGCGCCGGCGAGAAACAATGGCCAGAGTTTCTTTCACCCTATGCCCTGTTACCTAGCAGTAAAATAGGTACCTGGGTGTTAGTCAGCTGTCACGGGCTGCTTCCTGGGGGTGGAGGCCTGGTCGAGGACCGGGCCGCGGGGACACTAAAAAACCCCGAAATCATCTCAAGATATATCAGCTGATTATAATTATAGATCACTATGCTGTACAATAAGACGTACCTATCTGCTGATTATAATTATAGATCACTATGCTGTATAGTAAGATGTACCTATCAGCTGATTATAATTTTAGATCACTATGCTGTTTTAAATGATGTACCTATCAGTTGAATATAATTATATATCTATGATATATAGTAAGATGTACCTGTCAGGTGATTATAATTATAGATTACTATGCTCTATGAGAAGATATACCTATCAGCTGAATATAATCATAAATCACTATGCTGTATAATAAGATGTACCTATCAGCTGAGTATAATCATAGATCGCCCAGAATAATAAAGTGAAACCCAAAGCAGATTTGTTCATCAGGATTCCAATTATTGTGAAATAAAGTCTGAATATTTTGTATTTTGTATGCTCTGTATATCAGCCTATCCACCTGTAATAATAACTTATAGTAACTATTTCGGCGAATGTACACATATGTAGTGATGGTCCACCAGTAAACCGTTTTTTGTATTATTATTTATGGAGACCGGAAATATGAAGGAGAAAAACAAACGTAACCCAGGTCATTCTTTATATACACATATCTAATCATATTTCTCGCTTCGTATTGTATTTTGTGTGGATATGTTGAAACTTTAACAGTGCCTGCTCTGTTGTATCCCTTTATCCACTTAAGGCTGAGGTCAGTTGTGTTTGTGGCCCTTGAAGTAATATATTTTATGTTACAACGAGAGTCTAAAGTTTAATTAAATATTATATTATAAGTTTTCATTCATTTTATTCAGTTAAGTGTAATAATTATAATAAAATGAATCATTAAATTGAAGGCAATTGTTACCAATGTTTTTTCATTCATTTACGTTCATTCATGCGCATTTATCCACCACTTACCATTTAAGGTGATCTATGTATCTATCCTTCCATCAGTTACCTTTTCACACACATTTAAATAGTTATGTAATCATTCATTTAGTAGCTCCCACGCCCATCTTACCCATGTTATTCATTAGTCTCACTAACAATAGTATATTCTATCATAATCCCCATGACATTACATCCATTACAATCATTCCAAACTTCACATGATACCAGGACTTCACCTTGGTACATAACTGGAGTGTTACAGGTGCCATATGACGATGACGCCTCACATTGCTCTAGAGCCAAAGGTGACTTGGACCAACGACCCACAGAGCTGTGTCACCATAAAGGATTCACAAGCTACTATCAACCTCCGGGCTGACGGGAGTCCCCCAACACCATGTGGTGACAGTGACATTTTAGACCCCTGCCATAGAGATGAGATCTCCCAAATATAAGGAGGTGGTCACGTCATCAGAGAACATTGCCCAAAATGTTGCGTTATAAATGAGGAGGCCAAGACAAAGCTCCAGGCTGAACAACAGCATCGTGTGAGAACGGAGTGGTGTGGCAGTCTTAACGCGGGTCATCAGGCAGCCTTACGGTCCACACACTCACTCGACTTCTCTCTATATAGCAAAAGTCCTCGCCGCATGCAGGCTTAAGGCTGATGTATTAATGATTGTTGAATAAGTTGTTTAAGTCATCAAATAGCTATTTCAAAGGTGTTATTTTTTATATAAATGATCAAACAACTGCTTACAATCATAACTCTTATACTAATGTTCAGACAACTGTTTACAATCATAACTGTTATACTAATGATCAAGGAACTGTTTACAATTATAATTGTTACTCCAATGATCAAACAACAGATTACAACCACATATGTTACACTAATGATCAAACAACTGTTTGCAATCATATCTGATACACTAATGATCAAACAACTGTTTACAACCACATATTTACACTAATTGTCAACCCACTGTTTACAATCATATCTGTTACACTAATGATCAAATAACTGTCAACAACCATATATGTTACTCTAATGATCAAACAACAGTTTACTATCATATCTATTGCACTAATGATCAAACAACTGTTTACAACCACGTAGGTTACACTAATTGTCAACCAACTGTTTACTATCATATCTGTTACACTAATGATCAAACAACTGTTCCAGTTATGTAAATATTTAAGGCAATGAAAATAGAACCATTTTGATCATAAATGTTATTGGTGTGAAAATATTCTGGTAACTTCTTCTCTGCGTCCTCATTTTATTCCCCTATTCTTCATTTTTGTCATTTTTAACATTTCCTCCTCCTTCTCCATCTAATTCTCCCCCGTCTCCTTTATCATGTTTTAATCCCAGTTTTAGTTCTGCATATTTCTCTCACTCTTCTTCTTCTCATTATTCTTATTTTGCTTCATTATTTTCTCCTTATTCTCATTATATTTCGTCAAATACTTATTTATTGTATTATCCTTCTCTTCCTTCTCAATCCCCCCAAATCTGATATACAGTCCAAGTGCTACATTGTCATCCTGATTCGAAACTCCTCATATTTACCTTACCTACTTCTCTTAATAATTAATTTACCTTATCTACTTCTCCTGATAATTACTTTACCTTACCAACTTCTCTTAATAATTACTTTACCTTACCAAATTTTCTTGATAATTACTTTACCTTACCTACTTCTCTTGATAATTACTTTACCTTTCATATATTGATAATTACTTTACCTTTCATATCTTGATAATTACTTTACCTTTCACCTCTTGATAATTACTTTACCTTTCACCTCTTGATATTAACTTTACCTTAATTCTCATTATAATTACCTAAACTTATTTCACATTATAATTACCTTAACTTAATTTTCATTATAATTACCTAAACTTAATTCACATTATAATTACCTTAACTTAATTCTCATGACAATTACTTTACCTCTTTCATGATACTTCCTTTCATATAGTAGGAAGCTTCCTTTCATATATCTTCATATAGAAGCCACTGTTGATAATTAATTTACCTTTCGTCCCTTGATAGTTATTTTACCTTAACTCTACTGATAATTACTTTATCTTAGCTCTACCGACAATTACTTTCCCTTAACTTTACCTCTACCAATAATTACTTTATCTGAGCACTACTGATATACCCAAATCACTTTACCATAGCTATACTAAAAATTAATATATCTTAGCTTCACTGATAATTATTTCACTTTAGCTAAACTAACAATAACATCACCTTAACTCTATTGATAATTAGTTTAGCTTTGCTCTACTGATAATTACTTCTCCTTAGCTCTACTAATAATTTCTTTTTCGTTATTTCAGCATCATTCGTTCTGTTTTTTGTGTGAAATTGGACAAGGTCACTCACTAACTAGGTATGTATTATAATAGCATGGTAAGCTGTATTTCTAGTCACTTGTTTGTAAATATTAGAGTTCGGTGAACTAATCAATCAACCTAAAATTTTATTCTACAAATCGTAGTGCATTTACAATTGGGAAAGGTGACATAAGTAGTTGTGATGATAGTCTCTTCCCAGAGATTGAGCCTGCTCCATCTTTCAGCGTCACGTCCAACCCAATATTCAAGATACGTTTTCAGTGGCTTAAACGTATATATCAAGACAGCCACACGCACCTGCAACTCCCTCCTCCCCCCACTCCTGCACACCTGGTCGACCCGCCAACTGCTACGCCCAGCCAAACTACCGACTTGCGGCCGTCCTGCATTCTCATTGGCCGTACAACAACACACTCCAGCTCCACGCCAATCACATTCCTCGCAAGCCAATGTCAGGACCGCCAGCAGTTCTCCAGTCAGAATATCTCGTGCTCTCACGCTATGAGCACCTATTTGACTCACCTCGTGTGATCAAGTAGAGGCTTATAACTAGCGCATATATTCCCAGCACTATTATTATTTTTACTCATTATTGTATGTCATTTCTCCTCCCTTTAACGTAATTCATTTTTATGTTCAGTTATTTTTCCACTTGTTGTCTTGCACCCTTAAGCCAAGGTATTGCCTTTATTTCAATTTGTTTTTTAGTGTTATAAATATCATTGTTTATTATTGTGTTTCATGTCTCTTCCCTTACCTTACCACAGATTATCAAACAAGCAGTCATTCTTTTTTTTCCTTTTTTTTTATAACTTACATATATGTGGCCCAGCATTGACATCTGCTATTTAGAAGACTGCCGACCACCATTTCCAACACGTTACCGTCACATATAATTGGGGGCCTGTCCTAGGAGCTGCACTCAGGTATTGGTAATTGTGGTAAGCGTACTTGGCTTTCATTTCCCTTGCTTCAATATTTACACTAATCATTTTTATTATATGGTGCTGTGTATATTGTGCATTACGGGAGTAGCATATGGTGAGTGTGAGACAACTTGGATTACGTGGTGACTGTCGGCAGCAGTCATACTCTTAATTGGTCGTCTCCCCTTTTGTGTTATTACCCGTGTTTAACATCTTTTGTCCCTCAGATTTTTCTCACATTTTTGACAGATTGTCACATAGGTACCCTGGTACTGTGGTCTGTCTCCGGGTCAATAACACCTAATTTCTGCAATCCGACTCTAGGAGGAAAAAGAGGGCCAAAGATCCTCTAGCACGGACTATTATTGGCGAGTTGGGACCTCGCCGATAGTTCTCGTCACCAGTTGACATTCGCACCCCTACTCGTTGGCCAGAATTGATGGTATTTACTCAAGGTAGGGAATTAGCTTTCTTTCTTTTGAGCACGAAGTTCGCTAATTCTGTAAATACCATATTCAATTTCAGTGGGTACCTTGCTTATGTTCTATAGTGACTCGGCAAGGTATAACTACATTTTTGGACTACCTCATTTCCTTAGGAACCATTTAGTGTTTCACTTGTCTTTTGAAACTCAGTTTCAACTAATTAGTAGGATTTTCTTGCCTTTATCCTCCCACAGTGAGTACCAGGTACAAGATTTCCTGCGACCTTATCATTTACCATCTTGAATTAACTTTATTATTAATAATTCCACAGGATTGGT
>WNGS01034803.1:0-11790 GCA_020271785.1 Procambarus virginalis | reverse complement strand
CTTTAGGCTGTTACAAAAGACTTTTGTGTATATTTTTTCAGCGTCTAGACGAGTCGTCCGAGAAAGCTTTCACTTCCATCTTGAAATTACGAAGCACCGAGGAATTGGCCATCCACTTTCTCCAAGCGAAAGCGGCCAAGAAGAGGCCTAACTGGTTTTGGTCAAGAGGGGGTGTAGAGGTGTTGAGGAGGGGGGGGTCAGAGTAGAGGTGCGGGGAGGGAGGGAGGAGAGAGAGAGAGAGAGAGAGAGAGAGAGAGAGAGAAGAGAGAGAGAGAGAGGAGAGAGAGAGATAGAGAGAGAGAAGAGAGAAAGAGAAGATAGGTATTGAGAAGTCGGTATACAGAGGTGTAGAGGCACGAGAATGGAAAAAAAGGGGGAAGGGGGGGGCTGAGAGACGCAGAATTAGGAGTGGAGAATGTTGAAAATGAAGGAAAACTAGGAAAAAAAAGAATTAGAACCATTGAAAAAACAAAGAAAACTTTGCCTTGAAGATGGGGACCAAGAGGAGGCCTCGACACCACCAAGCCCATCACAGACACTAAGTCTTTGGACTACACTCTCTGATAGACTGTCTGTTTGTCTGTCTTCCCCCTACCTTGCGAGGCATCATCGTTGATCTTGCATACATTGCATGACCTGGGATAACACACTGGTGCCCTATGTATAATATTCTTACAAACGACCCTATCTCCCCCCCTCCCCCAACTTTGCTTCCGCAAGATATTCAAGTTTTAGGGTTGGCAAATGTCATGTTCTTAATCTGACGATCCGTTGTCTTCACAAGTCAGTCCTCAGGTGTGTCTGGGTGCAGGTGACTGAACAATCCGCGAGTGTTGCTCCTATTGTGGAATGTTGAACATGCTGCTTTGGCGGTATGTTCACTCACAGGATAGGTGACACTGCCCAGTACTGTCCCTAAGACGCCATGTTCACTCACAGGAGGAGTAACGCTGCCCAGTAAACTCGTTATTCGAGGCAAAATGCAAATGAAAGTACTGACTCAGTGATAACGTAAGACGCTGTGGACAAAGTCAGGATAAGAGAGAGAGAGAGAGAGAGAGAGAGAGAGAGAGAGAGAGAGAGAGAGAGAGAAGAGAGAGAGAGAGAGATAGAGAGAGAGATAGAGAGAGATAGAGAGATAGATAGAGAGATAGATAGAGAGATAGATAGATAGATAGAGATAGATAGATAGAGAGATAGATAGAGAGATAGATAGAGATAGAGAGATAGATAGAGAGATAGAGAGATAAATAGAGATAGATAGAGATAGATAGAGATAGATATAGATAGAGATAGATAGAGATAGATAGAGATAGAGAGAGATAGATAGAGATAGATAGAGATAGATAGAGATAGATAGAGATAGAGAGAGAGGGGGGAGGGAGGCTGTAGGCAGTGACCAACCCTCCCCCCCCCCACCCAGTGAGCACAATATCCAAGTTCAACGCCAAAATTCAACGTCGAATCAACTTTGATTCATCACTGAACCGACATCACACTATAGAGCACTGTGCCCACTGGGTTGGGGCTGGTGTGTGCGTCGTTCACACGTCGTTTTAGACGTCGAGGTCATCAACTCTCGATAAAGAACTCAATATATCAGACATCAGCAATTTTCAGACTCAAATTTCGGTTTAGAGAGTCTTACCAAAGAGTGGGAAGTGGCAGAGGTTGGGTAGAGTTGGGGGAGGGGTTAGGAGGTGAGGGGGAAGGGGGTAAGGTGGGGCGAGGTGGGGGGGAGGTGAAGGGGGAGGTGGTGGTCGTGGCACTGCCCAGGTCACTGCCCTCTCGGCCAGCCCCTCACCACAAAAACTTGGCCGTGGAAGGCTTCTTCCCACCGATATCCGGGTTCCCCCTTAATTCCCCCCTCCCCCCTATCGTCACTCCTCCTTGGGATAGGGGCAGCGATAAGAACAACAGCATACATAAGGATAGGGGAAGGAGAGAAACATTTTGTCTCCAGACTTGCGAGTTAAGAGACCACATGGAGACCACATGGAGACCACATGACAAGAGTAGTTTCTCCCCATAACTGCCCAACCAGTACCACCATACACCACTAGAAAGGTGTACTGGAACAAAGGGTGTGAGACGGACCCTTTGGTCCCAATATTCCTGCCAAGTGCTGTATGGTGGTACGGACGAGGGAAGGAAGTGACCGCCTATTTCACCCTTTGGGGACTGAACACAGACTTGCAAGGAACGAGGCCCAGCGAGGGGAGAGGGCAGAAATAGCCTAAGCTACTCACTCCCTTCGAGATGTATTTTTTGTCTCAAACATACTTGAATTGAACTTGAGGCACAGAGGGATATAGACAGCATTAATAGGCATAGTGGGAAAAGTGGCAGTGTTAGTCACAGGGGATTATATGTATAGACAGTGATAGGCACAGTGGCGAGGCTAGGGGGCATGGATAGGTCTTCTGGCACCGATAGATAGTCTTCTGGCACTGATAGATAGTCTTCTGGCACTGATAGATAGTCTTCTGGCACTGATAGATACAAGAGCCATAAACAGAGGGTAGAATCATGCCTAAGAATTAGGGAGGAAAATAGAAAATCGTCAATAAGTTTAAGTAAAGGTCGTTAAGCTCTAAACGATCGTTAAACCTCTCCACTAAGTCGCATCACTCAGACGATGACTCCAAGATCAGCCGTGTTGTTGCACGGGACATTGCAAATGCTAAGCTACAAGATGCACTTGGCATCTTAAATTTCCATTCCCCAGTAAAAGACTAAACCTTCAAGAATATTATTAGTACATTCTAGAATGAAGCAGAAACAGAGTCATTCAATTGTTACCAGAGCACGACAGTTACTAGTTCCGTGTTGTCTATCTTAAACACTAAGGGAGGAAATGTCCATAAATACAAGACTTGTCAATCACATTTTTTGTTGCAAATTTCTACCCGAGGTAGGCAAGGCAGTGGGGGGATGGGGGTTACCCTAGCGGTCAATATTGCTAGACTGCACGATATTGATATTGAGTCGGGTGCGGACACACGGATGGGCGGGAAATTGTAGTGCTTGGTGATGAAGTTTTCATCTCGAAGATGAAGTCGATTCTTCAATGAGTATGAGGGGCTCCCCCGGGCTGATCCTGGCAAGAAAGGCAGTCGACTCACAGCCCTGTACACTCACAGCCCTGTACACTCAACAGCCCTGTACACTCACAGCCCTGTACACTCACAGCCCTGTACACTCATAGCCCTGAACACTCACAGCCCTGAACACTCACAGCCCTGAACACTCACAGCCCTGAACACTCACAGCCCTGAACACTCACAGCCCTGTACACTCACAGCCCTGAACACTCACAGCCCTGTACACTCACAGCCCTGTACACTCACAGCCCTGAACACTCACAGCCCTGAACACTCACAGCCCTGTACACTCACAGCCCTGTACACTCACAGCCCTGAACACTCACAGCCCTAAGAAACATCCCGCATTTTCTCGACAGCAGGAGTTGCAAACCCTTACAAGAAGACCAAGTAGGCTCAGCTTGAGTGTGTGCCACTTCCTTGGACGTCGTGTCCATCATTTATCCGAATTCTGGACGAGACAGAACTGTACGAGAAGTCTCTTATCTAGTGTTGACGCAGTCTAGTTGAACTGGTCAATATATTCAGAACCTTCAACACAGGAGAGATGTCAGCGGCCTAACTGTTATGTTTAAAGCCTATCAAGGGTTCGCACCTGGCCCAACTTCGTGGACAACCACAAGTAGGACACCACAACTCAAGGCGCTCAAGCCATCCAGAGCCTCATGCTAGCCCAAGCCATGAAATCAAGTCGACTGACCATATAGACACTAAAGAAAGTTTATTCCTAATGAAAACGAATAATAAGTCGATTAAATAAATCAGTTTCTTTTTGCAAGGCTTCAGATGCGTGCTAGTGAAGGATAAGGCCGCTTAGTTTGGATCAGAAACGCCAGCATTATCCTTAATGAACCCTCGGCCAAGTTTGCGAGAGCGAGAACTTGGAGAGAAAGTGGAGACAAATGTGAACATGACAGCACCGGACATTCAGGCGGGAGGAGGGGGAGGCTACCCTCACCCCATCGATGTAGTCACCAGGTCGACCTCCCAAGGCGGCCAGGTCGACCTCCCAAGGCGGCCAGGTCGACCTCCCAAGGCGGCCAGGTCGACCTCCCAAGGCGGCCAGGTCGACCTCCCAAGGCGGCCAGGTCGACCTCCCAAGGCGGCCAGGTCGACCTCCCAAGGCGGCCAGGTCGACCTCCCAAGGCGGCCAGGTCGACCTCCCAAGGCGGCCAGGTCGACCTCCCAAGGCAGCCAGGTCGACCTCCCAAGGCAGCCAGGTCGACCTCCCAAGGCAGCCAGGTCGACCTCCCAGGCGGCCAGGTCGACCTCCCAGGCGCCCAGGTCGACCTCCAGGCGAGCATGTGGCCCCACACACTCGAGATGAAGTGCACTTGTCGGCCTGAGGCTCTCCATGTCGTCCGGGTCACGGACCCTAAGCGTCCACTATTGACGAGGAAATAGGGTTACCTAGCCATGATTTCGGGGCTCAACGTCCCCGCGGCCCGGTCCTCGACCAGGCCTCCTACACACCACAGACGAAACGCCCCATTCTCCTAAAATCAAAGTACCAATAGTAACGATGTCTTCGAAAGTACACATGTCGTGATGGACCACCAGAAAATAGACTTGTACTATTTATTTTTAACTGGAAAAGTTGTTAAATTTATGTTACAGTAAAGCCTACCCTAACCACCCTAGGCCTAATACTCGCCCTAGGCCTAATAAAGTACATACACGTGCTATACTACGCGTAGGAATATTTAGTTTTTTTTTTACTTTTATTTTGTCTAGATGCTGTAACAAAAATATTACAAAAAGTGGCTGGGCTCTTGCTATATATTGGTACTTTCAACCAGTCACAGAATTTTGCGTAATTTTGCGCAGAATGGTTGCGTAATTTGGCTGGGCTACACATTTCATACCCTGGACGGTGATGCTGCGACAAAATTGGTCAATATTCGTAACGAATAATCACCACGAGTAATCACCGCGAATAATCACCACGAATAATCACCGCGAATAATCACCGCCATCAGAAGGCGTCAACAGACACGCTAGAAGCGGCTGCAGTTGGTGAGAAGGGAGAGGTGACGGGGTGGAGGTGCGTCAAGAAGGGAGAGGTGACGGGGTGGAGGTGCGTCAAGAAGGGAGAGGTGACGGGGTGGAGGTGCGTCAAGAAGGGAGAGGTGACGGGGTGGAGGTGGGTCAAGAAGGGAGAGGTGACGGGGTGGAGGTGGGTCAAGAAGGGAGAGGTGACGGGGTGGAGGTGGGTCAAGAAGGGAGAGGTGACGGGGTGGAGGTGGGTCAAGAAGGGCGAGGTGACGGGGTGGAGGTGAGTCAAGACACCCCAAGACCACAAGATGGCAGACTTCTGAAACATTATACTCAGAAGTACCCGTCTCTGATTGGTCGAGAGGGGGATCATATCTCCCCATCATGGACGCTCTACACCAATCCCGATACAGAAGCCGCTAATAAGCCTTTGAAAGAGATGTGATGCGCCATATATTTCTCGCACTGATAAACACAAAATAGCCGGGATTAAGAGTGATCTCTAGATACGAAGTGTAATGATTACTTTCCAGAGGACAAACATCCACCACCAAATCTGTAGGTTGGCACCAGTGTCATCCACGGTGAAGATGGCACTGACATACTGGTTGCCACTCCTGCTGCCAAGCTGTAATGAGTCTCTTGGGAAGGGAGGTAGTTGACTGGAAGGGCAAATGTAGATATGAACTGGCTGTTAACTGAATGACAATGCTTGATGTAAACTACTACTCCTGTGTCACTTTTTGTTGGTCAGGATCTCTAGTGATGGTCTGCTTGCGAGTAGAAATTGTGTGATCTTCAAAAAGAGTCATGATATTTACACAGTGTTTGGCACCTGGAAAAATAGATGTTGCCTTGCTCGTTTTATGGAGAGAAGTTGGGCTAACACTGGTTCTCATTGTGTCTCACAATACACAAACAAGGCTCTACTAAAGAGAACAAATTCTACACTCATCCAGACCATCCCCAGAAGACCTGACCAGCAATACAAAAATAATCGACAGATTAATTTATTATATTAAAATAACAATCATAAGAAACACAGCAGAAGTACTTGACATCACTTATTTAATTATGAAAAGCCTACCTAACCCTCACCTATTTAGCCATCTAATGGGAACCAGATTACTGTGTCATTGTAACCATCTCTCCTATTAGTAGACTCAAAAAGCACTATATTGCCGTTTTGTTACTTCGTATTTACTGCCCCTATATAAGGGTGCTAAACCGGACCTAGACAATGCACCAGGCCCAGCAGGGGAGTAAGGCAAGCTTCAGAGTATTTTCTATTTCCCAGATGAGGAAGAACAACCTGGTAAATGAGATAGAATTGTTCCAAAATTATTGACCTAACTCTTTGATATTTTCAGTAATGTATTGATACAACTGTGGCACCCCCACCCGCCCACTGCACCTTCAGCGGCGCCCCCACCCGCCCACTGCACCTTCAGCGGCGCCCCCACCCACCCGCCCGCTGCACCTTCAGCGGCGCCCCCACCCGCCCATTTCTTCCTGAACATTGCCAATGTCTCAGTACAAGAAAAAATCCGCACAGAATAACTTCAACACAGACCAGTAATGTCCGCTGTGCTGTGGTGACTGCTTCACACGAAGCCTCTAGTAGACTAACCCGCTGTGGCAAAGAAATATTAACCCCCCCCCAGGGAACTATATAGCGACGTAGTCTGGTTACAAAACACGACAACCCTTCCCTCCCCCCCACACCAACCAACCACAAATCACTCAGAAAACAACAACACGGAGACCTAAGGCTCCATCAGCAGTGACACCGTTACCTGATTCTCCTCCGGGGTTTCACCTGGGACTCGTTGGAAGGGGGGGGGGCATGATAGCAACCCTGATTGGCGTCAGCTTCGGCGTCAAGCGTTTGACGATATAAACATATTTATTACCAGATAAATTTGAGTCGAGTCTCTATGGCAAGTCGGTGGCTGCGTTGGCTTAGGTACTGAACAGGTTCGTGGATGACATGTGCAACAAGGCGTGTTGCACATGATTATAGTTCAACATTCCTGCTTCCTTCTTAAGCCTTGGGATTACACGGTAATCCCTTCGGATTTTATTAAATGAAAACTTAATCTAACGTCATCAACGCTTGTCGAGCCTAGCCCGCCCTAATCTTATCTAGCCTTGCTTCACCTAGTCGAGCCTAGCCCAGCCTAGCACGAATTATATTTCCCTCTAAACTGCATAATACGCGTGAATCTGTCTCGTCTCGTACTGAATACGCTTTAGACTCCAGCTCAGAGCTAACATTCATCAAGTATTTACGTATCCACTTGAACCTGTACATCTCTCTCCTCAAGTCATGGCGGCTTCGTTTACATTTATTAAACAGTTGACGAGCTTCGAAACTTCACAACCCAAAGCTTTGTTATTATTAACAACCACTGTTGTATAACCACCTACAAAATTCTCAGGGGAATTGACAGGGTGGACAAAGACAAACTCTTCACCACGGGTGGGACACGAACAAGGGGACACAGGTGGAAACTTAGTACCCAGATGAGCCACAGAGACGTTAGAAAGAATTTTTTCAGTGTCAGAGTAGTTAATAAATGGAATGCACTAGGAAGTGATGTGGTGGAGGCTGACTCCATACACAGTTTCAAATGTAGATATGATAGAGCCCAGTAGGCTCAGGAAACTGTACACCAGTTGATTGACAGTTGAGAGGCGGGACCAAAGAGCCAAAGCTCAACCACCGCAAGCACAATTAGGTGAGTACACACGTTACGGGTACGAGACGTGCTTGTACCCTGGATAACACGGCAATCACACTGTTGCTGTGATAGTTTTTACACCTGCCTACAGTGTGGTACAGTGTGGGGAAGGGCAGGCAACCCGCCTTTCTAATACAAGGTCACAATTTGACGTCTACCAAAGGGGCTAAAATTGTCGTACCAAAAAGTGGAAGCGGCTCGTGAAATAGACACACTGTCCCGTTTTCTGTTCTCTGGTAGGTTAGGGTAAGGGCACTTTACTACGACAATTTATTGACGTTGGGAAACCTTAGGAAGACAGATGATTCATAAAGATTATGCCACCCAAAAGGTGGCACGGGCATGAATAGCCCGTAAGTGGTGGCCCTTTTGAGCCATTACCAGTATCAATAGATGATACTGGAGATCTGTGGAGGTGCGACCGCACCCTGCGTGACGGGAGATGTCTCCCGTGAGGAAGACAGGCTGCCTGTAATGTAATTTACCGAGGATGGAGCGGGGTGGAGGGGAAGGGGACGTAGCCCCCCACAGAGGGGGGAAAAACAGTTACACACATGTTCCTAATCTTTAAAAAAAAGACTTTCTCAAGTGACACAGAAAAATCATCATGACTGCATCTGAAAAGTAACTAAGCACGCGTGTGACCATTCCTCTTCCGCGATCTACAAGTAGTACGTGATAAGCCTGCTGTTGTCAACCAACAATCTGATGAAACAAAACCACAATGAGAAATGAGTTTTGTTTTAATTTGTTCATTAATTTGGGAGGCCAGAGAGTTTGATTAGACCCGCTGTGGTATAACCCCACGGACGGGCAAATGACGTTAACATAATTAATTAGGTCAGTGGACACAATATCCAAGCGTAACGTCCAACCAAGGCCACTCATGGATATTGTGCGCACTGGGAGGGTTAAGGACGCTGGTGCAAGAATCATAGCGTCATTAAGCAAGTTATACTAATAATTGATCAAATTAAAAAAAATAATTCCATGTCATATCCCGAATGAACGATCAGAGATATATATAATCGGGATAATGAAACATTTACCATCTGACACGAGTTATGCAAATGTCAGGGAATCAATCACGTTGCAGGCGATGATTCACAATAACGTGGCTGAAGTATGTTGACCAGACCACACACTAGAAGGTGAAGGGACGACGACGTTTCGGTCCGTCCTGGACCATTCCCAAGTCGATTGTCGACTTGAGAATGATCCAGGACGAACCGAAACGTCGTCGTCCCTTCACCTTCTAGTGTGTGGTCTGGTCGACAATCAGTCACGTTAAGCTTGGCATTTTCTCCCACAGTTGACAACAGTCCAACTTTCGCCAACATTTAAAGCAAGCTAAATTTTGTATAAAATAACATTCCTCTTTAAAACGTCCGTGCATGTGCAAGAGACACCGGTGCAGGCGTGACTGTCAATATGGCTGAATAAATAGCTTACAAAATGAATTGCCAGTTGTCACTGTCATTCACAAAGGGAGTTCGTCAACAACTGGCCGTTGTAAGTTATCTCCCAGTGGGGCTAAACCATGCTAGAGTAACGTCGAATCAACGTTGAAGTAATTATCAATAGAAGGCACCAAACCAGGAAGGCTATGTAGCACGAATCAACGTTGAAACGACTTTGTTTGACCAACATCTGCTGACTGGGTCAGTGAGCAACCACACACACACACACACACACACACCACACACACACACACACACACACACACACACACACACACACACACACACACACACACCACACACACCACACCACCACTTGGAGGCGCGCGTGTGTATCTATGCTGTTAACAAGTTTAAAGCTTAGCCACCGAGTGCTGGCGTAGTTCTCACAGCTTTATCAGGGCAATTTAAACGTTTTTTGAACAAAACTTGTGAGACTCAAGGAGGGGGGGGTGAAGGGTATTCCATGAACAATTTGACGCTGTTGTCGAGCCGGTAAGTTTACGTGAACAAAAGCTACGCAGTGATGTAGGGGGGGGGGGGGCCAGGGGTATGATTCACGAAACAGTTACGCAAGAACTTACGAACCTGTACATCTTTTCTCAATCTTTGGCGGCTTTGTTTACAATTATTAAACAGTTAAGGAGCTCCGAAGCACCAGGAGGCTGTTTATAACAATGACAACAGTTGATTGGGAAGTTTTAATGCTTGTAAACCGTTTAATAAATGTAAACAAAGCCGTCTAAGATTAAGGAAAGATACACACGTTCGTAAATGCTATCGTAACTGCTTCGTGAATCTGACCCCAGGACTCTTCAAGCATTCATGCAACGACTGACGAAGCCTGTACATCTTTCCTCAGTGATGGCCGCCGCTTAGTCGACATTTATACAACAGTTTACGAGCTCCGGAGCTCTACGAGATCGTTCACGTCGACAACCTTCCCTTGTTAAGTGTTGAAGATAAGTGTTGCATTGCGCAGAATCGCATGTTCCTCCCCGTCCACCACATGGGCTGGACGGTAGAGCGACGGTCCCGCGTCATGTAGGTCGGCGTTCAGTACCCGACCGTCCAAGTGGTTGGGTACCATTCCTTCCCTCCGTCCCATCCCCAAATCCTTATCCTGACCCCTTCAAAGTATAATCGTGGTGGATTGAAACTTTCTCCGAGAGTTCCTTTCTTCCTCCTTCACAAAATCACTCGAAAATTACTTTCAACAAATGATTAAACATGCTACAAAAAAATCCGCAAAATATAAGTGTAAATTATGAGGGTCAAATAAGGTCAAATAAGGTCACAACTCGGGTTACTGGGACGCCATTATGGAGATTGACGTGACTTCCGGTCACTGGTCTGCGGGAACCTGAAGCACTTATCCTAAAGCTTTCAGGAAACTATGTGATTGATAATAGTGAAGGAACTCACAAGTATAGGATTAATACGGGAGACATCTCCCGTCACGCAGGGTGCTGTCGCACCTCCACAGATCTCCAGTATCAGCTAATGATACTGGTAATGGCTCAAAAGGGCCACCACTTACGGGCTATTCATGCCCGTGCCACCTTTTGGGTGGCTTAATCTTTATCAATCAATCACAGGATTAACGCACCGCTCCTCTGCCAGGTAAGTTCACTACAGGCCCACCATAGCCCGTGCTACTTGGAACTTGTTCCGAGTAGCTGAATCTATAACAACAACAACAACAACATAAAGGATTATTAATTCGTTGGCGGGAGGTGTTGAGGAAGCCGCCTCAGGCGTAGTGTTGTGAGGGCGGGTAGAACGGCCATCATGGCCCTGGCCTGCTGGCCACGGGTAGACGGCCATCATGGCCCTGGCCTGCTGGCCACGGGTAGACGGCCATCATGGCCAGGCCTGCTGGCCACGGGTAGACGGCCATCATGGCCCTGGCCTGCTGGCCACGGGTAGACGGCCATCATGGCCCCGGCCTGCTGGCCACGGGTAGACGGCCATCATGGCCCCGGCCTGCTGGCCACGGGTAGACGGCCATCATGGCCCCGGCCTGCTGGCCACGGGTAGACGGCCATCATGCCCTGGCCTGCTGGCCACGGGTAGACGGCCATCATGGCCCAGGCCTGCTGGCCACGGGTCGACGGCCATCATGGCCCAGGCCTGCTGGCCACACACTGTCTTCACAAACAATGGTCACACGCTCGTTAATGAACCCACCAAACCGTTTATGAAGAATAATGCTCGAACGTTCAGCATTGAGTTCGAACACCATGTTCGAACATTTCTGAAACACGATTTTTGATAAGATCTCTTATCCGAATCGCTCTTCTGGTAATGCTTCAGCGACTTACTACAAATACACAGCCGTCCTCATCAACAAAGGCTGTGTATGACTGAAAAACACTTTACACACGACTCGCAACTGATGACGTCCGAACACTTCTCGAACAAGTGCTTCGTTGCCGACCTGTTCGAATCGAAACTGTGTTCACCCGTGTGCTTAAATGCTTCACC
>WNGS01034798.1:0-13001 GCA_020271785.1 Procambarus virginalis | reverse complement strand
TAGAACTCCCAAACAGAAAACAAGCAACTAGTGTGACGTCACACGTCACCGCGCCGCTGTCTGCGCAGCTCCCCCCTCCCCGGGAGGGGAAGGTGGAGCCCCAGACCTCCACGCCGCTATCCACCCATCAGTTCTTCGGCTGATGCTATAGGCACCGTTATGTGCTCCGGCTCCAGTGGTTGTTTCAGCACTGCACCTAGAGTGTGGTGTCTGTTTTCTAGGTGGTGCGCGAGCGGGAGTGATTCTCCAGTACTCGGGCTGCATGCGCCTAGGGTTCCCTTCCCTAGGTGCCCTGTAAGTACTGCCCTTGGGACTTGGGGCCACCTTCCACAAGTTCCTTGGGGTCTGCCCCTGCTAGGCCGTTTACTGCTTGGTTTTCGGCCGCTCTTTGTGTGCTCGGGTGTTCTGTCTCCCTTGTTCGCCTTAGAGTAAGGGGCAGTTTTTGCACTGGTGGGGCGCAGGGTACTGTGCAGCTTGTCTTTTCCCAATCATAGCGGCCGGCTCTGTTCCGCTTGGGTACGCTGTCCTCTTGCGGGGTTTTCTTTTTCTTTTTGTTTATCTACCTGGTGGGGGGGTCTGCCTTCGTTCTTGCCCCTGGTGTCCCTTGTGTTCTGAGTTTTCTGGTGGTACCCCCTGCTAGGTCCCCGTGAGTGTACACGTCCCGGGGGTTCAGCTCTTAGAAAGTTGTTTGGTAGTTTTGGGTGCCGGTTAGCAGTACCCTGCCTGGGATTACCTGAGCGCGAGTCCTCTTATAGTAAACGCTCGGGACCCTGGGAAACCCCTGGGGGCGCGTGGGTCCGATGGATGTGACCCCAGAGCCCCCCCCTCGCTTCCAGCGAGTTTGAGGGTTGCTCACCCCTTGTCTCTGGGTGACTCTGTTTTGCCTCCGTCTGCTGCCTGTGGGGTCGGTGACACCTTCGACCCGGAGCCCTGCGAGTTTGTTGCTCGTTATGGCTCGCTTACCCAGTTGTGCTCAGCTGGTGCGGGGCAGCAGAGGCGTTGCACTTGAGCCTTGGTGGTGGCAACGCTCTCGTGGTACTCCCCGGGAGCCCCGGGGCTGCCCCGTTTTGGTTCTTGTTTTTCCCCTGGATTCCCCTTCCTGCCTGCATCCGGTTCCTTACCGTCTGTAGGTTCAGGGCGGGGTTTGGTGGTGTTGAGACTCGGGCAGTCTCGGGGAAATCCCCTTCCGGGGTAGTGACGGGGGCATTCGAGCCTGTTCCTCCAGCCGTGTTGTAAGAGTCTGCCAGTGGGCTCCCTTCCTTAGTGTTTTTCACGGCTGTCCCGGTTTTCTGGTACGGCCGGGGCTTTAGGGGGACGGCTCGGCCCCGGGCCTGTTGTGTGGGTTCCCGGGCTGCGGAGGGGCTGACTTGGGGGCCTTGGCCCCATAGGACCCCGTGGGGGTTTTTATCCCCCTCTCGGCGGGGCTTGTGGTTACGCGGAGTGGGGTTTTCCTCTCCACTCGCCGTACGTGCTGTTGGGCGTCGGCCCCTCCCCGGCTCGGTTCCTTGGCCTTTGAGTCGGTTGGTTCCGTCCTGTGGGTGGATGTTTCCCCCCACCCCTTTTTTGGGGGGACGGTGTTTTCGTCATGTTTCCCCGTTTTGGGGGTTCTACATGACTACTGGTCTCGGGTGCGCATGCGCCTTTGTGTGCCTTCGGGACTGGTTTTGGCTTCCGTGTTCTCGAGGGTTCGGGAAGGTTTTTCCTCCTTCCCGCGTTATTGGAACGTCTGTCGGCTCCTCGTCCTTGTTGGCGAGTTTGGGCTACTTGTAGCCCTGTTGGGCTCCTTGTGGTCCTGTTGTGCTCCTTGTAGCCCTGTTGGGCTACTTTGGCCCGTTTGGGCTCTTTCTGGGCCTGTTGGGCTACTTGTGGCCCTGTTGGGCTACTTGTGGCCCGGTTGCGTGCCTTTTTTTGGGCTCTGTCTTCGCTTCTTTGGCCGGTTTTCTTGTTCCTGCTCACTCTTTTGGCTACTTTTCTTGCGCAGTAGTCTTGGTTGCCGCCTTCCCGCAGGGTAGGTTGCGCGTTTTCGGCCGGCATGTCATGCGCGTGCGCCGCGGAGTTTGTTTTGGTCTGGGCGGTGTGTAGTGCCGGTGTTCGTCGTCTTTTTGCTCCAGTGCTTCGCCTTTCGCTCTTCTCCCTTGCCGCGGTATGTGCCCCTTTTCGCTCCGGGGGTGTCCTGGGTTCCAGTTGTGGGGAGGCCGCCGAGGTTTCCCCTGTGTCATGGGTGTGGGCCGCCTTCTTCGCCTCTTCCTTGCTCTCCTGCAGGTCCGGCTCTGGCTTCTTCACCTGGCGGTGCTCCCAGGTTCTTCTGGGCTCGGTTGAGTCGTGTCACTTCGAGCCACCGTTTGCCAGGTGAGTTTCTGCGGTCTGGCGTCTTTTGGCAGGGCGCTGGATGTGGTGTTATATGCCTGTCTTTCTTTAGGTCTCTTTTTGTACGACTGAGACCGTTCGCACACCAGTGTCGGTCCCCTTTTTTCACCCCTTCCTGTCCCACTCTTGTGCATGTCCATCCCATGCTAGGGTCATTCAGGGGTCCCACCTTTGTTAGTGTTATGTGGTGTGGGGTTTGTGGTGTTGGTTCTGTACTCGCCTGGTAGGGCTTCTGGCTGTGCTTGCAAGGTTTATGCGCTCTGGCTTTTGGGTCCCGCCTATCTGGTAGAACTTGCGGGATAGTACCAGTGGAGTGCAGTGGTGCCATAGGCACACTCGGGGAACACTGTATATCCATCAGAGGTCTGCAGTTGTTACACGACCTCCTTGCGAGCATACGCCTTCTCGCTGGTACCTTATCTTGAGGTTAACTTGAGGTGCTTCCGGGGCTTAGCGTCCCCGCGGCCCGGTCATCGACCAGGCCTCCTGGACTGGTCATGCTGGCTGTTGGACATGGCTGCTTGCTGCCCGACGTATGAGTCACAGCCTGGTTGATCGGGTATCCTTGGAGGTGCTGATCCGGTTCTCTCTTGCACCAACCCGTCACCGCATCTTTATTACGTCAATATTGACTTCTTCGTTCCGTGCATAGGTGCCATACTAAACATAATGGTTTCCCTTAAAAAACTTCGTGGAAAACACCGACCTTACCTGACCTACTTAGTAGGTTACAATAAGCATCTTATGGTTTCGTAATTACAATTGTTACTTAACCTATTATCGGTATGCCACTGAACTCTGTGAGGGGATTGCAAGTTATGCCCCTATGGTACGGTCTGTGGACTTTCGGGGCACACTAGCTTGCCTTCGACTTAGTTATGGCCCATCCTGGTTGTGGGGAGTCTGTGGGCCTGCAGGCCGCCCCATGCGTCTTCCTGGTGGGCCTCCCTTTGGCCGGTCTAGCCTGGCCTCGGGCCGGGCTTGGGGTGTACATGAGCTCCCGGTTCCCCATCCAGCCGGTTTTGAGCGGGGTTTCTCCGCCGTCGGTCGCCTGGTAGGCGGGTTCCTGGGCCTGCTGGGTTC
This sequence comes from Procambarus virginalis, assembly GCA_020271785.1. Lineage (NCBI taxonomy): Eukaryota > Metazoa > Arthropoda > Malacostraca > Decapoda > Cambaridae > Procambarus > Procambarus virginalis. The sequence goes on along the minus strand of WNGS01034798.1, from coordinate 9,551 downwards.
TGTCGTGTCTCAGTGGGCCCTGTCTGGGGTCTATCTGCTCCGTTCTCTGCCTTTGCCGGAGCGAGTTGCTCTTTACCTGTGGCATGTTGCGGTGGTGTATACTCCCCTCGTTGTGCTTGCGGGGGTTGAGCTCTGGCTCTTTGGTCCCGCCTCTCAAACGTCAATCTTATAACAGGTGTACGGTTTCCTGAGCCTATTGGGCTCTTATCGTATCTACACTTGAAACTGTGTTTGGAGTCAGCCTCCACCACATCGCTTCCTAATGCATTCCATTTGTCAACCACTCTGACACTAAAGTTCTTTCTAATGTCTCTGTGGCTCATTTGGGCATTCGGTTTCCACCTGCGTCCCCTAGGGCGTGTGCCCCTTGTGTTAAACAGCCTGTCTTTATCCACCAGGTTGTATGTTGCTACTACTGCGCGTGTGCATTAGTACCGTGTTTCGCAGTGGCGTGTCCTTACTCCTGGGGTTTTTATGCTTCTGCTCTTTCGTCCTGCCTCACCCCAGTCGTTTTCCTGGCATCTCCTTTGGTCAGTTTTGCCTGCACTTGCTGCTATGTTGGGGGACGTGGTCGGTTTCCACCACTTCATTGTTTGTGTGTTCCCTTGTTTTCCTCCTCTGCCACAGGGGTGTTCTGCGTGTGTTCCTTGGCTTCTTGGGCTTTTTCGGCCTGTGTCCTGTGGTGTGCTTCTTTGTCTCGGTCTGTTGCTGTTGCTCGTACCTCTTGGTTCGGGTAGGGTTCTGGCGGCAACCCTTCCGCCTTCTTTGGTTTCCTTGCTTGCCCTGCCACTTGGTTTTTTGGGGTCTTGCGATGTCTCGCGTCGGACCCGTCATTTGTTCTCCTGGCGGGTTTGCTTGCTTTGGGATTTGTCTGTTCGGCAGACGTTCCATCTCCTTGTACCACCTGAGTTCGGTGGTCGCGCCCGAGATCTTCTTGCGGCTCCGCCTTTTCCTGGGCTCGGAGGGGCCTTGTCGGGGCTGCTTCCGTCTGCCTCGTGGTCTCGCCTCCGGCTGGTGGTCGGTGTCCCACCTGCGTGTTTCTCTTGGCGGCAGTATGGGGTGTTTTGGCGGTCCTTCCTTTTCCTGTACCTTCTTAGGTGGTTCCTCTTGTTAGCGTCGGCCTGGTTTTTTGGTGGGGGTTGGGGGCCGTCGTCGTGCCACATACTGTCGCCTCTCTTTTTGTGCGGCGCTGGCGGAGTCGCTTTGGCTTGCTTTCGGTCTTGCTTCTACACCGCTTAGTAAGCTGTCTTGTGCTTCGTTTCCCCTCCGGCCTGTTCGTGCGCCGCTTGCACCATCCTGGTTTCTGGTCAGCGTGCTCTGTCTTCTCCTCGGTTGGTAGTGCCTCTTCGGTTCCGGTTTGTTTTTCGTCGGCTCTTTTCCTTTTGGGCATTTGCCTCTGGGGGTCGGGTCGCTGTGTTTTCCTGCTCCTTTGGTTTTAGCGTTTTGGTTGTTTGGGGGTGTCCGCCTCCCGGTTCCGTCCCTTTGATCTTCCTCTGTGGGTAGTTAGCTCCGGGGAGCCGACGGGGCTCCCCCCAGAAAACCAGCGTTGAATGTAATGAAACGCCATTTTCTGGGTGAGTCCCGGAGGCTCCCCGGCAACCCTCCCTCCCTCCGGTCGGCGGTTTTTCGCGTGTCTTGACATCCAGCCTCAGAACTGATGGGTGGATAGCCGGCGTGGGAGGTCTGGGGCTCCACCTTCCCCCTCCCGGGGAGGGGGGAGCTGCGCAGACAGCGGCGCGGTGACGTGTGACGTCACACTAGTTTGCTTGTTTTTCTGTTTGGGAGTTCTATCCACTAGTTCGGATTTTGGTAGCAATTTTAACCAGAATAGGGGTTTGTTTTGGGGCGCTTACCTTTCTGGGTGCCTGTCCCGGTCGATGGCAGACATAGAATGCTTCCAACCACACGGGGGCTTCTATAGGCCATTGCTCCCCGTGCCTCTCTGAGGGGGCCCGGTTCTGGCCGTGGTCTCCGGTAGGCCTAAGAACTCCATACACATGACTGATGCCAAAGTCTGAAATTAGCATATCAGCCTGGGATAGCTCCGGGGAGCCTCCGGGACTCACCCAGAAAATGGCGTTTCATTACATTCAACGCTGGTTTTTTTTTTTAAGAATCAAAATCAATAATCATATTAGAATCGAGACTATAGTATAATTGGTATCGACATCATTAGACATTTTAGCATCGTCCCTACTGCTGCTAGTAGTAATGTTAGGAGGCGGCTCCAGAGCTGGAAATATCTGTTTTGGATTTTGGGAACTGTCAGTTCTAGTCCCTGGGATCTGGAACCAGTTGGATTGTACCTATATGAGATTCTAGGAGTGGTTTTCCCCAAGCTTGTTCAAGGGCCAGGCTTGACCTGAGAGTTTGGTCCAACAGGCTGTTGCTTAGAGCAGCCCACAAGTTGAATCCCAGCTGCAAACGAGTACAAGTGACAGGATGAACAACCTAGCAGTTGTTTTCTATATGGAGGTATTGCACGTGCTGGTATGTTTGCTCACAGTATGAGTGATGCTGCCTATTAAACTCACCCTCCAAAGTAAAATTTAAATTGAGTATGATGTCTCTTTGATGCAAGTAGAGAATGATAGTGACAGAATATTAGTGAAGATTGGTCTCTGATACAAGTACAGTATGGAGATTCAGGATTAAAGGGTTAACTGAGCAGAGGAGTTACAAACTCTGCAGTGAAAGATAATGCAGTTGCTTGGAACTCTCTTTTTGAGAGTGCTTGCCTAAGAAATATCAACATTTGTAGGACTATTGTAAATCTATAAATATTCTTTTTGTCAAATGTAGGTGTTGTCTTAAAAAAGATCTCCCTACTTTGCACTTACAAGATAATGGATGTTTGAAGGCTGGTAAATATTAATCCCAGTGTTTGACAATCTTTTAACAAAGGAAAGGATGGACAACCAAGCCAATTTTCTTCCTGTTAGGCAGTGACATACTATGGCAGTATGTCCACAAACAGGATATGTGTGTGTGGACAGTGTCTGCCTAATATCTCATTACTCAGGATAAAATGAAATTTACCAAATCTACCATTATAGCAGCAGCACCCATTCAACAGCCACATATGGCTGTTGAATGGTTAGGGCATATGTATCATCCCTAACCATCATCACCACTACAGTAACCAAAAACCTCCATAACCCTTCCCTCACAATTTAAGGAACTCTGCTACAATTGCCACAAGCACAATTATACTACAAATGTACTGTACCACCTCCACAACCCTGCATAGTGATTACGTGTTCTCATTGTATCATTCTGTGTGCATTATGGTCTCTCTTCACTGAACCATCATGTATGTACTCATGCCCAATGCTGGCCTGGGGACACCTTTCAATTTACTGCATGATCAATCCATATATATCTAGTTTGAATAACATTTATCCTGCCATGAGATTAGCTGTTTAATATATCAGTTCACAACCAGTGATGTAATTGATAATGATACTACAGTACATTTACTATGTTTTTCTTAAATGCATATCCAAAGATTGGTGAACAGTACTGTATAGTGAGTGAAAGTCGCATCACTACTTCAGTAACCTTAACAGATTGTGCTTAATAGTCATTTTGCTAAAGCATAAATATTTATTAAAAAATGATAAAGGCTGGAATTATGTCTGTACATTATTGATTTTGTTGCTGTGTTTGGACGTATACCTTCTCATGCCCTGTTCTTACGGGTTTCTTTATCTCACCTTCGCCAGTGTTTATCTCCAGAGACGTCACTGGAGGAGCGGTCATCTGCCACCAAGCGTCCGGCAGCTGAGGGGGATGGGTGGGAGGAGGAGGAGCCTAAGAAAAAAATAACATTTGGTCTCGGCAAGCCTCAAGTAAAGGGCTCTGTGGGAGCTCCTCTCACAACCAAGAAACCAATTGCTGGCATCTCAATCAAACTTGGTCAGACACAGGTATGTAGGTACATTATTGTAGTTGGGCATGCACACTTCATTAGCATGCCAAGGTGTTTGGCTCAGTATTATTATCTTATGTTCAAGACATTAACCACTGTGATGCGCCGAGTTTATTGTCACTTTCCTCTTCTGTGCATAAAATCAAGTGTTCACAAAAAAATTATCTTTGTAAAATGATAAATTCCCTTTCCTGAACACATAAATGTAAAAAAAAAAAAAAAACTGTGGCTGTGGGAACATGAAGAGGGCGTCACGGGCTGATCACCCATGCGTGAAGCTTCCAGAGGCGGTTGCACAGGCCATTCCAGCACCGGGAGTTGCCACAAATATATTTTCAATTATTTGTTTTATGTATTTCCAATGTGTTTTTTTTTTTAATTGTATATGATGCATATTTGTGTCCTTTCCAATATGTATACTGTACAGTACAACGTTCATAATGTTCCATGGCACTGTGATACATGTGTCAGTAATGTGTCCACAATAAATGTTTATTGTCACAATATTACTTGTTAAAAATTCACTAAAATTACAATATGTACAGTTTCACACACTATTTACACAGTAACACTGTATTACACACTCAGTACTTCGGAAGTGAGTAATAATCAACGAAGTAGTCCATGGTACACAGCGTGACTTCACTCATTACACCAGGTACAGATAGATTTTCGCTTCTTGTTTCTTTCTGTGTGCTTGCAAATAACGCACTCACGTACACCCTTGGCTTTAGTACCTGTAGGTGGTATGTAGCCAAGCTTGTAAAGCATAAGGTAGTCTTGAAAAGATTATAGGAAAAGATCAATTTGTAAGGTAGTTGTGAAAAGATTGATTTGTAAAGTTCCTCGCTGGAAGAGATTGTCATTCTGGAAGAGATTCAGCTATTCTTTAAAATATCTATGGAAAACACCACCATGGAAGCCACTAACACTGTTCACTGTATCAGATGCATCATCACTGAACCCAGAAAACGATTCATCTATGTATCATTTGTAAAAATTGGAGATGGTATAGGTGGGCACGGGTGGCGCTCAGAGCTACAACTGGATACGTTCGCTGTATCGTCCTCATAGGTGCTGTATCATTTGCATCTGACCTTTGTATGAAGTCCTTATTGTGCCTAGCTTGATAAATATCATGACCCTTATATTCTTCAAACAATAAGGTCTGAATTTCACCAACAGGGCGATCTTTCAACACCGCGTCGAACAGGTGTTTGGGAGCCAGAGGCATGTGCGCCACCCATGGTTGCTCACTCAGTACTAAGCCCGCCAGCAGCCTAGAACATTCTGGGAATTTTTTCGAAGATGGCTGCCTCTCACTGGAGGTCCCAAGAGTACATTTCATACACAATCTACCGCGCACTGTTTTGAATGGGTACGAAATATTCAAAAGATGTTTTCTCGGTTAACGCAGTTTCCCACCGACCCAGTTTTCTCTGTTGGCGCAGCACAGTGGTTAAACAGGTATGCTCCAGTGAATGGACAGTTTAAGGCATTTCTCAGAGCTTTGTTAAGCTTGTAATTGAATCAATAAATCTATACTTATTAAAAATGTTGAGATTTTGGTTGTTACTTAGTTGTACCACTCGGTTGCTCACTTAGGTATGGTCTCATTGTTCCCTTAAACTGCAGCAATAGATATTCATTCATATCTGCCCATTAAAAAAAATAGTTTTTCCTTGTAAAATGATTAATTTGGATGCAAAATGTAAGAAAGTTCAAATAACATAAATACCTACATGTTTACTGGTTAGGTGAGCTGTAGAAGGTTGGTGGGTGGCACGCCTAGTGGAGCGTGTCAGCATCAGACCTTGAGTCTTGCTGACCCAATAGTGTGTGGCGAGGACTCCAGTCTTGATCTTGGGTGTTTCTTTCTTTCTTCACTTTCAAACTCAGGGACTGAGCTTTTCATGGTGGCTAGTCTGGATTGTACTTTATTGATTATGACTGGGTTCTGTTGGTTAGGAAAAAAAAAGTTTACTTTTGCAGACAGAGTGGTGGACAGTTGACAGAAGTTTAGTGAAAATGGTTGACACAAGTGGTGGAGGGCAAAAATGTCAGTAGTTTCAAAGCATTATATGACAAAGTGCAGGGAAGACGGAACCTCACGAGCGCAGTTTCCTGTAATCCTGTAAATGCACTTGTGTACTGTAATTACATTGAGTGTACCCAAGCTATATATTTTGATCTGACTGGGGTCAGATTGCATTTCCCTAGCAGAGATAGCTTCTTTAAATAGTTGTGAGCTTCCTTTACAAGTTAACTCCTCTTTTATTACCTCGCTAGTGCAAGAAACTTGCTCCCCCTTGTCCACGGTGATGGGCCAATCCTTTGCAGTGCTTGCCTTTAAAATAAATGAAACTATTACTCTTGGAAATGCTCATGGTGCACATTGGTTCCATGCATTTCAACCAAGGGTATGTTTGGGTCACATTGGTGATTTTTGTGTGACTGCATAACCCCCCTTTCCTCCCCCTACATTTTCCTTGCCAAGTGGTCCAGGTTGGAATTTGATGTCTGCTTAGGCAAGACACTTTCCAGGGCCTGGAATGCCAGACTGTGAGATGGTTCGGGTAACTAGTATGCTTCATCTGTGGGGTCTCTGCTTGCTTAAGTTGGGTTACTTTGCACAGAGAGCATTGCCCTGGTCCTGAGGTTTTCCTTGTGCTGTACTTTTACAGTTTTATGCTCAGGCTCAGTTCTTGTGCCTCGACACCCGGAGAAGGTAAAGGGTGGCTCCTCTGGCTGTGGTGATTGTAAGGGCATTTTTTCAGTTTCCTGCATCACAGATTCATATCATGGTTACACTGTGCATGTGGTTTTATTTCATTCTTTCCTTGTCAATCTCTTTAAGCTGTAACACCATAAAGGTGTTTAATTTTATTTTACATACAACATGAGTCAGACAGACAGAATATTGAAAGGCACCAGGTTGTCTGTCTCTTGGCAATTAAGAAGTCACACCTACAGATTTAACGGTCAGAGGTTGCCTTCAGATCAGGTCGTGTGAATTGACCTAGCTTTCTGCTAAGCCGATAATTGCAGATGGTTGGTGGGGTCTTTCCATCAAACAAGCTGCTGTTTTGGGTGTGGTATATAGATTGCCTGATACTATCTACTTAGTAGGCGGAGCTTAACTCCCAGTTCATGCATAAATACCCATGGAACTGAACATTCGAGATCAGACACACAGAGGATTGAAGATCAAGTGGGAGAAAGTAGATCGCTGGTCCCGAGATTCGAGCTGCCAGAAGGGGGACTCTGCCTGTCAACTGTAGTTCCCCCCCCCCCCTCTATCCAATTTAGATTCAGAGAATTGGCGAGTTGAACTTAAGGTGACAAATTTGGTGTGTTTCCAACTTAAGGTGTTGGGTAATTTTCAGGGGCAGTCAGCTGTAGTGTCCTCAAATTATTGTGTGGTGACTCACCTTGTTTATTATTGTTATCATTTAACATCCAAAGATATAAATGAATTATGAATTCCATATGAGTGAAGATCTATGTTAAATATTTAATAGATTAACTTATGCTTTTAGATTGTCTTTAATTTTGTTCCCTAAAACTTTTTATTTTGAAAGCTAGAGTGGAGAGCCCTCTGAGCTTACTGACTTTTAAGATTCTTGCATGGACAGGTACATGATTCCAGTTGATACATGCTAACATTTGATAACAGCTTAAAGTACAGACAAGTTCCATTCCTTGTCTTATATATGTCCTTAACTTGAATGGATGGTAGCTGCAACTTTCATCCTTCAAGCTTTCTATCTTTACTATTCTAGCACTCTTAGTTTCTACTCTTGAGGTTATCTTGAGATGATTTCGGGGCTTTTAGTGACCCCGCGGCCCGGTCCTCGACCAGGCCTCCACCCCCAGGAAGCAGCCCGTGACAGCTGACTAACAACCAGGTACCTATTTTACTGCTAGGTAACAGGGGCATAGGGTGAAAGAAACTCTGCCCATTGTTTCTCGCCGGCACCTGGGATCAAACCCAGGACCACAGGATCACAAGTCCAGCGTGCTGTCCGCTCGGCCGACTGACTCCTCCTTGATCCCATTCTCTCCCTCATCCTAACTCCCTTTTCTCTGACCACTCCTTCCTCACACCTCTACCTCCCTCACACCTCTACCTCCCTCACACCTCTACCTCCCTCACACCTCTACCTCCCTCACACCTCTACCTCCCTCACACCTCTACCTCCCTCACACCTCTACCTCCCTCACACCTCTACCTCCCTCACACCTCTACCTCCCTCACACCTCTACCTCCCTCACACTTCTACCTCCCTCACACCTCTACCTCCCTCACACCTCTACCTTCCTCACACCTCTACCTCCCTCACACCTCTACCTCCCTCACCCCTGGTCCACCTTATTTTTTTAATGTCTTTCAATTTTATTTGCGATATGTTACAAAGTGATTTGGGTTGTTAATTGTGACAGCCATTTCTTTGCCTGTGAGTCCAGTGTATTTTCAAATGTTTTCCTTCCTTCTGTGAGCTCCTTACCTTGTTCTTAATTTTGTGTACCTTGCCTCTGAGTGCTCCAGACTATATTCTGTATACATGTCTAATTACATTTTGTGAAATATTTTTGTGTGCAATATTTGTTTTGTCATTACTGTGATGGTTTAGGCCTAGACTATGATATGAGTCTACAAAATCATACGTGTGCTAAGTTATCCATTCAGACTACTACAGTACACAAATTAACCTTGAAACAAATGTTTGAGTTCTCTTCTTGCCATTAGTTTCACTATGTACAATACTTCAATCCCTTTGCATATTACCCTTGAATTAGGGTGTCTTTAACATAAAAATAATGCTTAATGCTATTTAAGATTTGATACAAAAATCCTCACGTCCTCATTTATTACATATATTTGGCATAATTTTCATCCCAATTCAGGTAAATATGGTGTAATGCTTCATATTGTGGTTTGGTACGTACATACAAACATATTGATCTTAGGCCTGCTGATGTTAGAATGGCCGGAAAACATACTCTATATTTCGAGGAAGTTGTCGAGAATGCCCGAAGTCATTATTGGTAACATTGCTCTTTACAATTTATTTCTCTGAGACTCTTAATTACTTTGACAGCAGAAGCCAGTTTCCCAGGCAGGGGCCTTAGCAGTGAAGCCCAAGGTTGGGTCAGCTGCAGCAGTATTTGGCAGTGAAGATGATGATGAAGATGAAGAAATGCCCCCAGAGGCCAGAATGAGAATGAAGAATATTGGAAGGTGAGCAACCTTCCTTACCCTTAGGGATATAAAGTCAGGTGCTTTATATCCCTAATTTTGTTTTGTCCTTTGCCTTTTTATCTTGCTGTTTTATTCATATTTTTTCAGTTATGTTTCCTGTTTGAAGCCATACTTATTTTCTGGAAAGGCTTCTATGAAGGTTACCTGGATAGCTCCACCTAATTCAATCCATGCCAAACCCTTGAACGTCATTATAGGCCTACCAGGAACTAGAGGCCAAAACTTGGGCCCTTCTGAAGTGGCAAAGGGAGCATGAGGATACTCACTAGAACTTTCAGACTAAGAAAAAGCCACCAGCAAGGTAAGGTAAACAGCATAGAAAACAAGACACCGAGACCTATCTGGACGTTAAAAAAA
>WNGS01034786.1:0-11602 GCA_020271785.1 Procambarus virginalis | reverse complement strand
TTGGCCTCCGAATGCATGATAAGAGCTGATAAGTTAGCCAAGAATCTGCCTTAAAGGAGCCGTTGAGTGTAACCTTGGATTGTCAATGAGCAATCTGAGAGCAGCAGTACACCGAGAACTTCAACAAGATCTTGTAGATCTGAGGCAAAGTGAAATTGACACCAGTAATTCCATCTATCATCATACTATCATGCAAGAGGAGCCACACATCTATGGATCATCCAATAAAATCAGCAGACTTCTAGATGTTACTGCTGCTCGGCTTAGACTCGGTTACAAGTATCTCTGGGAATTCTCATTATCTGCCGATGTAGACCTGACCAAATGTAAACTGTGTCAACAAAATTATTCGCACACCCTCCGTCACTATGTGATGGAGTGCGAAAAGATACGTGAATTTAGAGACCATTCTATAACCAATGTTCCAGCGATGTGTAAATATTTCATTCAAAATGATCTGCTACCAGAAATTTTAGCCAAATATCCCCAGTTTGCTAACTGTAGGTAGTAACTGAGTGATTGTAACCTATCCACCGCTGCCACTGGATGGGGGGCGGTGTGCAGGACAAACATATAAATTTTGACACTAGCTCTCCACATATGTCAGTTGTTTAATTTAGAACCTGTACTTGAGGTCGATCTCGAACCCATTGTTGATGTGACGACTTATATTGAATTTTGTAACTAGCTCATCAAGATTGTAACTTGCTTAGCTAAATGAATTGTGGGGTTCAGTCCCTGAGCCCATTATGTGCCTCTGTAACCCTTTCCACTACCGCCCACAAGATGGGTATGGGGTGCATAATAAATGAACTAAACTAAAACTTTGTGAAAGAGAAAACATGCACTTCTTGAACATTATATTGTAGAATGTCCATACTGGCTGACTTTCGCCCCCCTGGGTAAGGTATGCTGAACTTTGTAATTACTATATGAGTACTGGAACTTGATGATATATTGGACTTGTATCCAAGATTGACCATGTAATAGATTAATTATACAATGTATATGATGTAACTATATACCTGAGCTTGTAAAAGCACCTTAATCACCTTCAGTGATTAAGTGCTTAATTGCACACTAGTTTCTTTATCAGCTATCTCACCCTGTCAGAGTAAATGAGATAAATGTCTGTTGTGAATGCATGTGTGTATATATGTATATGTGTGTGCATGTGTATGTATGGTATAAAAGTATATATGGAAGCTGATCAGAATTACATTTCACCTTTGTAAATGTACATTAATGACACTGTGTAGATGACACATCGAACACTTTATGTAAGGCATACATAAATGTGTGTATTTATGTATTTACGTATATAGGTTAGCTTAGCATTTTTAAAGCACCGACTCACCTTCAGTGGTTGATTGTTCAATAAACCCTTAAAATATATGTTTAACACATCTCTAACCCTGTCCATGGAGGACAGAAGAAAATGTATATATGCTGGTTAGCATTGTAAATGTGTGGCCACGTCTGTGGTAGAAAAAACAAAATAAAAAAAAAAAAAAAAAAAAAAAACTGCTGTACTGGTCTTCACACTCCTATTCCAATCCTCATAACTTTGCATTGGCAAAGTTTAAATCTAGCAGTCATTTTTCAGACCACTTGTGGAGTGTGTCCAAATCCTTTTGTAAGCATCACAATCTAACCTGACCTGCCCATTATCATTAGTTTTGCATAATCTGCAAACAACTATTATATTCAATGCTGGTTTTCTGGGAGAGCACTTGTGGTACCCTGAAGCTACCTACCCACAGCGGAGAAAAACGGTCACATTAGGGAGAAGGAACAGAGAACCAAGGAAGCCGGATCCATCCATAAAACATTCACTTAGACTGAATCAGCGACATGAAGATAGCAGCGGAGAGCCTCCACCGGGCAGAGCATATAATGCACATGGGGCAAAACAAACCAAGCAGCGATCACCAAAGGACCCATTTGAAGCTGCATAATTCATTCTTGGCCAGAAAAGGAGCCGGCTGCAGATGAATAAATGTCCAAACATCACATCTGGAGGAGAGCATGAAGCTCCTCAACCCTACAACCAGAGAGACAAGCGTCAACAAAAATAGAACAAAATATGCAAACCAAAGGGGACACCGTAAACCAAGAAGGGGAAGGAAATCAATAACACTGTCCAAGGACCATGAAAGACTCAAGCGGCACATGAACATGCCGGAGGTGAAATAATGCACAAGTTGCTTCCGAAACAGCATCGAAGACGTGTTAACACTGAAAACAAGCAACAGTGGCTCTGCCAGTGCCACACGAGAAGTGGTGGCAGTATTCAGCATGAGATGCCGATCAAGAAACAAGCAAGAAAAGAGCAAAAGAACTACACACACACAAACCAAAGAGCAACAACGAAGAAAAAGGAAGTGGCAAAAACAAAATAATTGCACCAAAAACCTCATACTGCCATCAAGAAGACAATGACAGGTGGGACGCCATCAATACCTGTTCATCATAAACATGGTGATAAGACATGTCACAAAGACCAGATATGAGGAGAAGGTCGAACCAGAAAAGTACATCACTGGGCTGATCTAAAAGAGGCGGAGCTGTGGAAAATGCCTGGGTTTGGACATCAGGCAAGTAGTGCCTGAAGCAAAGTTCAGGACTCAGAGCAACAGCTGGACCAGGGGAAAAGGTATAAGAACCCCACCATGACTAGTCCAGTTAAAAGGTGGGGAATAACCAAGGAAGGAAAGAGGAAGGCTTCAATTCCAAGCCGACTAAGAGGTCCACATTGGTGTGTCCGAATGTCTTCCAAAGTCAAAAAGGAAGGAAGTGGCATCATTGGCCCCCACTGTAGAGATGGGATGGGAACGGAACAGACCGTCCGCGAGTGCATTGCATGGACATTCCCAGAATGTGAACCACAAGGAGACCCAAACCTCGAGAAGCTAACAGCAGAGCTACCTGCAGCGTCCAGTTTCAAAGGGCTATGGACTAAATCGCGCCTGGTGGTTCAGATGATAGACCACTGGGGCACACTGAATGAGGAAAAATCCGAATCCTCCTCAGGGCATGCCACACTTCTACAAACTCCTGCACCATATTATGTGCCTGGTGAGAAGGGAGTGACCAACGATTCTGTCGACCGGGTGAGCACCGGTCACGAAGGCCCAATCCAGAGCCAAGGCGTCCACGAAGATGTCGAGCGAGGGAAGAGAAAGCCACCAGGGAATTAAACCCCAAAAGACTAAGAGGAAGCCAGCAAAGGACAAGCGGGACCCAAACCCAACAGTCGCAGTGAGGGTGAAAGGGGTGGAACCAAAGAAACCAGAACAGCCTCCGAAACCATACCCTGCACAGCGGGGTATGGTGCAGACAAAGATTGGGCTCCTGCACGAGAGCTCATGTAAACACTGAGTCACCCAAGGCCTCAACACCACCAGGTGGCAATTCTGCAGCCAAGGCAAAGCCACCAGAGGAAGGGGAAGCGACGCAGACAGAGCCGCACAAGAGGCCCACCCAATCTGGGATGGGTGGATTGGTAAGTCCCAATTGGGACTTCCACCAGTTCACCAAGAACCTTATTATTATTAACATCTTTATTGACAAAATTAATTACAATTTTGCCTAATCTGAGGATTTTGATAGTCTGATTAAAGTGAGGATAATGCTAGTATTCACTGTCACGCAGGACAGAGGGTCATACATAAGACAATAGGTCTAAACTGTAGGCTGAAGCACATATATATCACGGTTACAATCAATGTTTTAATATATGGATATGTGAAAACAAGTTTCTACTGTGCACTGCCACACAAGGGCAGGGATGGGTTCATAGGTGATGCAGCTTAGAAGTAATATAAATAAAAATTGTTCTTCATTCTTTAAAATGGACAAGCAAATTTTGGGTAAATTGTTAGGATGTCGTCCAGAACACCTGAGTCAATAAAATAGTTACACAGTTGGTGGTACAAGAGGCCAGGAGGTCTAAAGTCCTTTACGGTTTCAACACAAAGCTGCTATTAGGACAATATCCAACTCTGGCCCCAGACATCACTCGGTACCCCTACTCAAATCTCTCAATATGTTAGATATTAAGTCACTGCACATTCTCTCATGTGTATTATACATATATAAAACGCTGAACTGTAATGCCAATCCTGACCTCAAAAGCTTCATTGAAAGCTGTAACAGAACCCATGAGCACCACACCAGAAATAAATACAGTTTTGATATTCCAAGAGTACGACTTAACCAAACAAGAAATGCTCTACAAATCAAGGGACCCAGAATGTGGAATGACCTTCCCAACCATGTTAAAGACTGTACCTCTCTCAACCAGTTTAAGATTAAAACTAAACACTACCTGATAAACTCCCTGTAACCTACCTTACCCCTCTATTGTCAACCCATGTCTTATTTTTTTTTATTCATCGCTGTTTGTCTACATATTGTATTTGTGCTGCTTTTCAGTCATGTTCCCCCCCTTTTTTTTGTACCTTTATTTGTATCTGTTCTCAAAACATTTTATTCTTTTTGTTCAATTAGTATTAAGTTTTAGATATTAATGTTTTCTTGCCCAAAACGCATTGCGTAATAGTGGCTTTAGGCATTGTATGTACTAGCTCTATCTATAAATCGATCCACTTATGTAAAATCTCTCTATGTATGTACCTTTCCTGAATAAACATATTTATTTATTTATTTATTTATTCATCAATGTAGTGTTCTAGTGAATGCATTAAAGGTTTATCACAGAGTTTACAATCTGAGTATTCTGGTAGTGGCTCAGCCTCACTAACCTGCCAGATGTGTCTATAGCCAAGGCGAATTCGCGCAATGACTACATCACATTGCCTGGTTCAGCTACTATGCCGACCATACAAATACCTATTATTACAAAACTTGTCATAACTTTTAATACTGCAGCTTTCAGGTCTCTGGGCATTTCTTAGTTCTTCTAAATCTGAATTAATTTCTTTAATTTGTATGTTTCTAATAACTGCATTAGATAGTCCAAAGTCATAATCAATGTTTTCTTTCCTGCAAGCCTCATTGGCCAATCGATCTACGAAGTCATGTTTTCCAACTCCAACATGGGATGGGATCCACACAAATTTTATACAAGAGTTATTATCATTGGCAAAGATTACATTCCATTTAATATTACAAGCTACGTCCGACATACATTGTGATGGGTTATTTAAGGACTGCAGAGCACTTTTAGAGTCACAGAAAATAACTCCACCACCATTGAGCTTAAGGTATTCAGTGGCTAGATAAATGCCCACTAGCTCGGTCTGCGTCGTGCTAGCCCAGTTGTTCAATCTCTGTGTACTAGACATGATCATTTCATTCCCTTTATACACTGCACATGCACAACCTGTTCTACCAGTGCCTAACTGCACAGAGCCATCAGTAAAGGCATAGGATTCAGTCGGTTTGAGAATTTGAAGATGACTGTCAATAGCTTCTAATGTTATACATCTCAAAATGTCAGTGTTATACATTTGTTTAACACTGATGGGGGTATAATGCAGAGAGACCTCCACATCTTTCCAAGGGGGAATATAGTGAACAGTTTTATCAGGGTTAAGAGACACATTCAGTTTCCGAAGATTATAGGCACAACAACTGAGCCACGCACTGTAGGGAGCTTTTTGCGGTGGATTGAGGGAACAGTCAGAATTGTTTAGAATGGATCTCAATTTAATTTGAATAGAGCTGGGGGGACCATTATTCTTCAAAGTTTTGGCGCAAAACATAGTACTAAGTAGAACTATTCTTTCGTAAATGGAAGGTAAGTTTAGTTCCTTTCTCATGTTAACAATTCTGACAGTTCTAGGACAACCCAGGATGATGCGCATGGCATCATTCTGTACTACATCTAGGCCTTGTAATTGTTTAGGTGAAAAATTAAGAAGATGCAAGGCATAATAATCAACAACAGATCGTACAAAGGCAATATAAAAACTACGGGCATATTTTATGTTAATGCCAAATCCTTTGCCAACAAGAGTTTTGAGAGGTTTAAGACGCTCAACTAGTTTTTTGCGCAGGTTGCTGACGAGATTTGAATCATTAACCTCGACTCCAAGATATTTATATGACTCGCAAGTCTCCACGGGCACTCCATTAATAGTATAATTAACATGAAGAGAATGGGGAATAAGAACCCTTGTTTTATCAACAGAGATTATGAGGCCACATTCTACTACTTTCTTGGAGAATGCATCAAGTAACACTTGTAGTCTTGGTTTACTGTGTGCCATAATACAAATATCATCAGCATAACATATAACAGTTTCCGTAGGTTGTACAGGTATGTCATGGATAAGTTTGTGCATAAGTATATTGAAGAGCATAGGGCTTAGGACACCACCTTGAGGTGTGCCTAGTTCGAATGCATCTGTCCTTGTACTTTTAACTCCTTTAAATAGGACACTAGCACGCCTGTTGGATAGGTAGCTCTTTATCCAACTCAGAAGATTACCTTTGATTCCAAATTCAGCAAGTTGCTCTAATATTATTTCGCCATTCGCTACATCAAAAGCTGACTTTAGGTCAATAAAGGCTGCCTGTGTCCCATCCTGGGAGTTTACAAAATATTCAGCAAAGCATGTTTGTGTGCTACACTTGGGCATGAACCCATATAGGTTTGGGGCCAGTTTTTCTTTGACCTGAAACATGACACTGTTACGAATCTTGTTAAGATCCTCTCATTACTCTTAATTATTATTACTGTGTTGTCTTATTCTTTAATCATTATAGCATCCAGTTGTATAATGTGAGATTTGTATGTTATATGATATATATTATTGAATGTATCAGTGTGCTTGAGTTGCATATTATTTGTATGAGGCTTTCATGTTACAATTCTCATGTGTTTCTCTGTGGGGGTTGATCAGGTTGGATATGTGAGTAGCGTGGGAAAGTATTGTCAAGCGAGTGTTTATGATTTAACCTTGATTTATAACTCCTATTTATTTGTCTGTAAATGCTATTGTATAAACTAATGTAATTGTGTACTCTTATAATTAATAATGTCTTGATATTGAGTACTACCATTTTTTATTAGTAATTCCACAATGTTATGTGGATAGTTAGTTGTTTTGTTAGTAGACGCTTGGCCTGTGGACGGACGCATGGGTTAGTTGCGTGGTGGCTGTGTTCGAGGGATAACATGTATTAAGTTAAGTCCTTGATTTGTATATTTAGTCATTCAAAGTTTTTATTTCCTGGTCAGATGATATTGTATTCTCGTAATTAAAGTTTTAAGTGCTATTAATATTGCTCATTGCTCGAGAAGTATTTTATTTTAATTTGCATGCTGATAAATATTTCTGGCTATATTTACGTACCATTTAATTGTTATGTTTGTCCCCCTTAGCATAAATATATTGTTCCCCATTTTATGCAGTGCTTTATTTTATTCCCCTAGACTTCTATTACAAAGGCCAATATTAAATCTTTTATGTACACTGCTGGGAGAAGAACCTTATTTAGTCTCGAGGGTGGTAACAGACACCAAGAACCTGAACCTGGCAAGTTGAGAAAGAACTATATCCCTGGCTAGCAGACACGTGTACTGACTGGGGGGCCCACACCAGTCAGGCATTGAGGTAGGCCAAAACACAAAGCCCCAACAAATGAAGAAGAGACCAAAACTGGAGCCAGCCTGGTAAAAACACGGGGAGCTGACTCAAGCTAAAGGGAAGAACCAGAAAGCATTAGGCTTGACGTTCCACAAAAAACCTAACCAATCCCTGAATCCCGGGTGAATAGGGACGTGCTAGTATACATCTTAGAAGTACGAAGGAATCCAGGCACCTGCATCCAAGATGAGACGAGCCTGAACCAAAGTGGTCATACATAATGTGGGGCAAGGGATGAACTGGTTTAATCCCAGCAGATCAAGGATGAACTGGTTTAATCCCAGCAGATCATGGATGAACTGGTCCTTCGCTGAGTCCTGTTTCAGAACCGGGAAGAGATGGGATACCCACCGAGTTGTAGTCTCTCGACCATGCTGGAAGCAACCCAGTCGAAAATTACCTAGGGAGTCATCAAAATGACTCCACCGCAGACTAGACGAAATGACCCCTAAAAACCCATAAATCATGGGACTGGGAGAGTCGCCCCATTAACAGGACAGGTGAAGCCCCAGCCTCGTCAGACCACCTCCAGGAATGAGAATGAAAACCACAGGAACACTAAGTCAGAAATTGGCACACAAGAGGCGGCCACTGAAGACAAGAATCGAGTGACATCCTCAGGAAAGAAGAGAGGCGGACAAGAATACTAGGACCAAGCCGAATCCAAATACCGGGCCGACACAGCCTGTTGACATGCAAGATGGGCAACTTAGAATGTGGCTACCACTTCCCAGAGCATGGGCGTGTACAACTTGGGCAAAGCCACTGGCGGCACCACGGCAGACACCAAAACACACGCACGCCAGACCTAGGACCAATTAGTGCCACAATCTTGCGAAGCCAATCAGAATGGAGTTCCACAAGGGCCAGACACTACACTGCTGAAGTAAAGTGCGAGCAAGCACAAAAGTCCTCCACTAGAAAATGACCACCGACAGCAGAGGCTCAAGGGTTAGAACTGCACCAAGCCCACATCCCGGAAAGAGCAAGAACAAACAGGCAGTCATTGAGCTGATCAAAAGAAAGGCCGCCCAAAAACATCTCAAACACTGTCGCCACCTTATGCCACTTGAGCATGAGGAGGGAAATATCAAGCCATTACGACTATATAGCACTTGGACGGGGTTAGGATAAGGATTGAGACGAGGGGAAAGGAATGGTGTCCAACCGCTTGGACGGTTGGGGATTGAACACGACCTGCATGAACTCCAAGTCATGCAGAAGGTATGTAAGAAGATCCTCATAAGCTCCCAATGTAGGGACTCTAGAAGAAAACCTCCGAAAGGATGGTCCCGATGGGCCTAGTGGCATATGGAAACGAACCCTGGGGGAGCTGCACTAAGATGGGGAAAGGGTTACGAGAACCTCCTCACCGTGAAGCAAAAGGCCTACATCCCTAGGTGTCAGAGATCCAATTAGGTGCAAGGGAAACCTAAGGTCCTTTATCCAACTCCTCTCAACCCCTGATAACTAAACACAAAGGCTCCTGGGACAGAACTGGCATCCACGCCCACCGCCCAGGATAGATAAGTGGAGTCCAAGCGAGAGGTTTCAGAAGAAGGGACTTGCTGGAAGAAAAAAAACCTCTGCGAGACAAGTCGGTTCATCTCCCTCCACGCCCAAATTGGAAGGAGACATCCCCAGAGATGGCCGAGAAGACACGAAGATACTGCCCACACCCGGAAACCCTTGAACGTTTCGGGGCTGGAAACAGGGGGAGAGGGAAGATCAAAGGTAGAGTGAATTCATGTCTGAAGTGGAAGGAAGAAGGGATGTGGCGGTGTCTCTAGACAAGGTGGGCCAGCTCTGGGGAAAGCAACCTAGACCACTGAAGGCGATCAAACGAACTCAAAGTGGTAGTGGCCTTATATGATTGAATCTCTCAGGAGGGTCTGAAAGAGGAGCAACTTGAAAAGTGCAATTTTACAGATTGTAAACGTCTTCGACTCAGTAGGCAGCATATGGTGGAGGAAGAACAAGTGTTCGTCGCCCCATGGCGCGGACGACGAACAATCAACCAACTCGTATAAGGCGAGAATGGGTTCGGAGGGAATATATGCAGACCACACCAAACCTGAAGTGAATTTTAGGGTCTGAAGGGTGAATCAAGCAAGACACCCAGACACTGGGGACGTTACACAAGATTTAAAAGTAAGCTAACAGAGCCTTGGCTACACAGCTGCCTTTCCTTGAACTCTTTTTCTTTATACTCGCGCTCCATTGCCCTCTTCCCAGATGAGTCTAAGTCTGTCGACGGGTAGGCTACTCCGCTGTATTTCCTGACTACAACCTACACGTGCTACCTTCCCCCAGAGACTAGCATCTTCAAAGCTGAACTTTGTGCGATCTTATATGCACTTTAAACGTACGTTACAAAGGGGTGGTGACTAGGGGTGACATGAGAGGTTTACAATGGATGAATGGACATAACATGGGGATATTAATGGAGTATGTTATAACCAATGTTCCAGCGATGTGTAAATATTTCATTCAAATGATCTGCTACCAGAATTTTAGCCAAATATCCCCAGTTTGCTAACTGTAGGTAGTAACTGAGTGATTGTAACCTATCCACCGCTGCCCGCTGGATGGGGGGGGGGGCGGTGTGCAGGACAAACATATAAATTGTGACACTAGCTCTCCACATATGTCAGTTGCTTAATTTAGAACCTGTATTTGAGGTCGATCTCGAACCCATTGTTGATGTGACGACTTATATTGAATTTTGTAACTAGCTCATCAAGATTGTAACTTGCTTAGCTAAATGAATTGTGGGGTTCAGTCCCTGAGCCCATATGTGCCTCTGTAACCTTTCCACTACCGCCCACAAGATGGGTATGGGGTGCATAATAAATGAACTAAAACTAACTAAACTATCAAAGAAAAAATATTTATCACATAATTGATTTATCACGTTACTGTGATTTCTCTGTATGAAGAAGAGTGACAGAGGTTGAATTCCTAGATGACAGAAGCCAAGGTGCATGGGGAAATTGTGTGAAACCCTGATTCGACTTCAGTGAGAGCCTCAGGAATCCTCGTGGGTTCAAAAGACCCCAGGTTGCAATTCTTTTCCTAATCATTGCTTAGTCGTCTAAAGCATATCTGGGAATACCCAGCGCATAGGTTCGAATCCTTATCACGGCTCATGTGGATTTTATCGCTGGTATGATAATGAGCATGCTGACACTGCCAGTAAGGTGGTTTCTGCACTTGTCCTGTTTCCAAAAAAGGCCGCTGGCTGGGTCGTTGGTCAGAGGTTTACGCAAACAAACTGAGCAGCCTTAAAGGTAATCTATACCTTTGGCCTTCCTCCTACCACTATAATTAATGATGGGAAGTGGCTTTGGCTAGGTTTGGCCAAGGTCATTGTTATGTAGTGGCCATACGTGCTTAACTCTTAGACGTTTAATGGAATACCTTTCTGCCCCTTACTGTTCCAAACTGTGGGGAATGTTTTTCCCCCACAGAATGTGGAGAATGGGTTGTTAACGATTTTGAAGGTCGTATCCCGGGGAAAAAAATCAGGATTAATGACCTGCCTGAAACGCTATGCGTGCTAGTGACTATACGAGAATGTAAGAACTCTAGCTTTTCTATATATAATATTTAAAAAAAATAGGGAGCACCCAGTGAGGGTAGCCCTGAACAAGTACAGCTCCAAGAACATGGAAAACCAGGCGCACGCTACATCAACACTACCACTAAAGACCACACACAACAAACTCCAAGAAAGGCACTTGGTTGAAAAGTACCGAGTTCAGCCATAGCTTACAGACAATCCGGGTGCCCTGCAGCAGACGTGTTGAGCACACTACATCAGCGAAATAACTAACTGGTCCAGCCTGTGGACAGTGGGTGAGCCCCGGCCTTCCACGTTTCCCCATAACAAGCGGGAGGGGTAGGGCAAACGAACACATGATTGCTCATTCAGCGGGTGAGGATTCGGGTCTGTTAGAAGACCCTAGCCAGTGGTCTGTGTT
>WNGS01034785.1:0-11446 GCA_020271785.1 Procambarus virginalis | reverse complement strand
AAACTGGTAAACATTTTTTGTGTAAGAATTTGAACAACCGTTAGCAGTAGCTTTTAATGTTACTGAATATCCACCTGGTTGAGAATACAATTTATTAACGTTTGTAGAAACAGCAGTTGTGTTGTCTCCTAATGACCCTCATAAGACAATGAACCAGAACCAATGATTGTTTATTGATTAATCTTACAGCAGTTCCTTCGCAGGCATTGATATTGATGAATTTAGCTTCTGGTATTTCGTTTACGTTTACCCAAATGGTAGTATCTGTAACATATCCATGAGGAACAGTAGTACAAGTTAATTTAATGGGAAAAATCCATAAGTATTAAATACTACAACTGGACTTGTAGCATCAGTTGATGATGGTTGAGCATTTGGAATATCCCATTGGCTTAATAAGTAACCACTAGATACTTCAGATAGATTCTCAACATATACTTCGTCTTTGTCACAAATTAATGAAGGTACTTTAAATTTCACTCTACCTTGTGGAGCTATTAATACTCTTCTAGTATAAGTAGTATCACAACCAGAAGCTAAATCATTAATTCTGATTCTGATGATTAAAGTAGAATCTTGGAAACTAGCAGGGTTAACTTTAATTTCATGTTAGTAGCACCTGAAGGAGGAGTAGCAGTTACCCAACCACTTGGAACTGGATATCCTTTATCTGTAGTAGCTGTAATTGTATAAGTCCAACCAGAACCAAAATTAGCATTGGTATAATTTACTGTTGATGGTGCAGTTAAGTCATAAGCAATTTGTTGATTGTAAGTAGTAACGTCTGGTTTACCAGTGATATCAAATTTAGCTTTAGGAGCAGATAATGCAACATCTTGAGTTAAATTCCACCACCTGGAGCTTTTAATACTGTAAATGTTTTAGTGATGGTATCGTTTGTTGGATTATCATCAGCGTTTAATACAAATATTTTAACTCTTACTGGACCTGCTTACTGAAAGTATTGGATTAAAAGCAATAGTGCTAGTAGCAGTAGATGCTATAGTACTTGTAATTTTTTTAGATCCTACTAAAACACCATTTACAGAGATTCCCATATCTACATCAAAATACTGTAGTATTTAAATTTTTAATGGTTACATCAGGAGTGAAAGTAGTACCAGCACACACAGTAGAAGGAGGGTTAAATGTTGTATTATTAGATTCAATATCTAAAAATCCTTCTAAAGCACCTCTATCATTTTGAGCAGTATTTCTCAATACAAAGTTTGCATCTCTAACATCTAATGATTAAATGGTATATGTTTTGGTTGATGATGGTATTAGAACGGTAATCGCTTGCACCAGCATTGTTCCACATTGGGTCACCATATTTCTCATTTGAACCAGCAAATCCCATTGATTGCCATCCTGCAAAGTTAGAGGCAGTACCTGAAGGGCAATACCATGTTGAACTGATACGTTGTTCATGAAATAACTGTTTCTGTCCCATACAATGTTAGTAGGTGTAGTGTTATAAGTGTATGCAGGGTACATATAGTAAAGGTTTCTTCCTTCTACGATATTACCAATAACATTAACTCTTTGGTGATAATACATATAAATGTATAAACCATAACAGAATTGTGAACCATAACCAGATAATGAACCATCTATTCTAATTGTATTTTGTCTGATATTAGCTGTGAAATTACCGCTGATATATGACTGTAAATAATAGGGTAAGTACTGTAATAACCCCAGTTGTCAGCATATAAATTATCTGTGAAGTTTAAATCATAAGAATAATAATCATAAGTTCCATAGTAATATCCAGAAGTTGCTCTGTTTCTTAATACTTTGTTTCTTTGAATATTCATGTAACCATAACACAATTGATAAATACCAATGTTATAACTTGATATAGATTGCATATAGAATTACAAACATTATCTCTAATAATATTGTCATTGATGCTTAAAAAGCTGGTATTGTTGTTATATACATACTCATAAGCAATTGCCCAAAAATAGTTACTTACGTTGGCATTGTTTTCAATGGTGTTGCCACTAATTGAAGTAGGCATATTGCTAGAGTTTTGTTGTTGGTTATTTCTAATTCCCCAAAATTGAGAACCACCATTGTAATTTTTAATGGTGTTGTTGTTGATATTACAACCTAATGTTTGAAAAGTGTATATACCATATTGAACTCCTGAATTGCTAGGAATGTCATTGTCATCAAACATGTTACCATTGAAATCCATATAATAACAATAGTAGTTATAAGATGAATACATTGAACTAGTAGATCTCAATTTTGTAACAATATTATTGCTGATAGATGCTCTTCTTGTTGTAAAATTTGCTCCATAAACGTAATAATTGTAAAAAGCAAAAACTTGAGATGGTGCACTTGAAGTAGTAGCTCCTACAAATGGTAAATCATGAATATTATTTGATTCTGTTTTTGTAGATCTATTGCTAGAATACGAGTACCATTGATAAACACCATATAATGTTGATGAACTATTGTAAGACGTAGCATTAGCTCTTGAAATATCATTTCTGGTGTATTCATTACCATTAGTGTAATAAGAGTAAATACCCATTGAAAAAAAGTTTTGAATGGTATTTTTATCAAAAGTATTGTTTTGAGCTGTACTTGTATAAGAAGATGTACTTCCAGTAACTATAATTCCATAAGATGGACCAGGGCTGTTAGAGTTAGTAGTTCTCATCAAGTTATTACTAATAACATTGTTTAAAACCATTGTTAGTAGAAGTAGCTGAAGTTAATGAAGTACCACTGCTTGCAAATGAAATATAAGCACCACCTGCAGTAGTTCCTGTAGTTAAGTTAGAAAACTCAATAGTACAATTATCTACTTTATTGTTATCAGCTAAGTTAGTAAAACGAAAACCTTGAACAACTGACTGCTTGAGGTATTTCTTACTCTCAAATTATTAAAAGTCATGAAATCTGCTCCATTCATTAAAATGACAGCATCTGAAACTGCAGCTTCTACAAAATATCCACCACCATTAATGGTTATGGTATTTGTAGCCGAAGCTCCAGTTACTTGTGTAAAGTTAATTTGCGCACTTTCTGTTCTGTTAGAAAGTACATTTACCGTTAACGCACTAGTTAAGGTTGTTGCATTTAATGCTGTTCTGAAATCGGCCCATGTGTTGTAGTTGGTACCCGCTGTTGGATTAGCTCCATCAATGGTTACTGTACCACCAGTAATCTGTGCCGAGAGCATGCTCGATACTCCTAAACATACGGCTAAAACTAGCGTATGTAGTAGTTTTTTTGTTTTGTAAATTTTTCTCATATTTTTTTGAATTTACTTGTTTTTGTTTATTTACCCAACAAATATAGAAATCAGTTTTAAAAAACAAAATATTTAAATAAAAAATTAATTATTTATTGAGACATGTTGTTAAATCATTATTTTAATTCAAATGCTTTAGTTAAAATAAATTCGTTTTCTTTAAGCAAATTTTGACTTTGTTTTAACAACTTACTTATACGATAATGATTTGAATTCATTATAATTAAAGCTTTAATTTTAGAACTATCATTTATGCTTTTTTTAATCAAAGCTTCTTTAGTTAAATATATAAAATGTTCATTTTTTTGGTCATTTATATTTATTTCATTAATTGTCATTTTTTTGTCAAAAAATTGAAATCCCCTATTTGCTACTATCAATAAATTCTTTGATTGGTATTTTTTTGACTATTTACCATTTGAATATCTTTTATTCCATTTTGCCAAAAAAATGGTTCTAAGTAAAATTTAATACTTGATTTATTATTTAAAAAAATTGAGTCGGATATTAAATGTACTTTTTTCCCTTCGATACAAGTAAAAACATCGTGCCCCTTTATTTATGAACTGTTACTTTTATTTGATCATTGTGAATTATACTGTAATAACTAAATGAAAAACTAATCATTAGAGAAATCATTAATATGAAATGAAATTGCCATTTCTTTTTGTGAATAATGAAAGATGCTAACAACAGTATCAAAATATAAAAAAACAACATCTCTAAAAAACTGAAATGTAGCCATTGATATAAGAATAAGGAAATTGGTCAATTTTATTACTACCCAATTATTAAACTCTATTAACCAAACAAGCAATTTCCCTATAAAATGAGCAATAAAACTAAACCAACTAAAGCCAAAAGCACAAGTAATCCCATCAATATTAAGCTTGTTAATGGTATAATCAATAAATTAGACAACATAAAATAATTAGGAAACTGATGGAAATAATATATGCTAATTGGAAATGTAAATAATTGAGCAGCAATACTTACAGATAGTATTCCCCAAATGTATTGATCAATCCAATATCTTGGTGTATATAATTTATTTATCATTGGTTGAATAAAAACAATACCAATTACAGCCAAATAAGACAATTGAAATCCTACATCAACAATGTAATAAGGATTGAACAATAACAAGAAAAAAGCACTTGAATAAATGTTGTTGTAAATATTGGTTCGGTGTTTAAATAGTTTACCAACATTAATGAAAGTAAACATTACAGAAGCTCTTAGAACTGAAGATGAAAGCCCGTAACAAAAGCATAACTCCAAATTCCCAATAAAATAATCAATACTTGAAAATATTCCCCTTTTTAGTTTTAGATATGGTAAGTAAAAAAGACAGTACCATCAAAATTAAAGCCGAATGTACCATCACTGCCAGTACATGGAAGTGCCTGTTCTTGAAAATGCAGAAACTATTCAGGATCTAGGTCCTCTTTATCCCTAATAATATGCTTCTGCCACTCCTAATTCTTTTTACTGGTTTCAAATATGTTTTGTAATATTAACAAGGCACTTTCATCTCTGATTCAATGGCTTTTAGAAAATAATGTATGATTGGGATTTTAAATTGTTTTATGATGTTATTAGAATCAATAAATTGTTGATATGATAGGTTTGATATGAATAATAATTTTTTATAATAAATTCACCTGGAGTGCTAGGACTCCTATTAATTGTTCCAATTCAAGGTCGATGATTTGATATATAACCTATGCCAAATTTGGTTTCTTGTTTTAATTGTATTTTTTTAAACAGTTAGGTGAAATTTTTTTTCCTTTTACTTTCTGTTGCTCATTTGTTGAAGTTTCATTACCCCATACTTCTAATGACTCCAAGCTTTCAGATAGCTCTGTAAATTTATATCCTTTTTCTATTACAGGATTCTTTTTTCTATAGAAATTAAATTGTTTTTAATCCTGCTTTTGTGAATTGAAAAAATCACTGTTTTGATTGTTATAAAAATCAGCCTTAAAATCCTAAATGTGAAAAAAATTAAAAAAACAAATTAACCCATAGCCCTTATGGAAAAATATCTTTTTGTATTTGTTTGCATATAATGACTATAAATAATCTATGAACTTATTACCAAAGTAATGAGAACAGATTTAAAGAAAATCTAGAATAAATGGAATAAAAATACTCCTAAAAATAAGAATGAGTACCTAGCAAATGGTATAGCATGCCAACTAAACATGAATTTTACTTCAGGTATCGTAAGCTTAATTAAAAGCATCATGTCCCATAACTAATTTCTCATTTTCTTGGCACAAGCTTGAGTTTCTGTAAAATTATTTTCAGTATAGGGCAATAGCATTTTCAAATGAACAGCACTTTCTAATTGTTTGATGTTTCTTTATAAGCTCCGGCATTAACCTTCAAACACTCATGATAAATTCAAATTTTTGCCAATAGAAATAGCTTTAACTAATCTTAATTGTGTTTTCTTTTCAATTGTCCTGCTATATACTACTGGTTGTTTGTTGTTTTTGGCAATATTTCATTGATATTTATTTTTCTTTTCTTCTTCATACCCTTCGTCATTTCACTATCAATGGTTTTTTTAGTTTCAAGCTTTTCAATGGTTGGGTTTTTCTTCAACAACAATTACGGTTCTGGCTTTTTAAAATCTCTGGTTCAAGCTTTTTTTTTCAACTTCGATAATTGTAGGTTTAATTTCCCTCCATCTTGATTTCCTAAACTCTTCCTTGTTTTTTTAATGATTTTAATTTCTGGAACTTTATTTTCGTATGGTTTTGAGCACTATCTCATTAGATAATTGTATATTTCTATTCTATTTTTTAATATCCTAAATAAATTTGCATTTATTTCATAAATCGTTTTGAATAAATTCAATTGTTTTTTGTTAGAGATATTTTCTATTTGATTTAATTTTCTTGATTATTCATTCCTGTTTTTTAATGCTTTTTGATACATAATACTTAGCATATAATTCAAATTTATAATTTTTATTGTATTATTTTATTACCCAATTTATAAAACTTATTTTTTCTACAATTCCAACATTACAATTCCAGCTCTTTGCGGATCCCAAAATACATTTTCAAAGTTCTGAATTTGATTGTCAATGATGGACAATTTGTTCCTTTTTCAAGTAAATCTTTCATGGATTCACCCAAAAATGTCCTGCCCTGTCCATCATCCTAGTCCTATTTACTACCCTGGGTGCAGTATTTTTTTCAGGTAAAATCATGCTTTGATTCTTGCCCACCTACCATTCTACTGGCGCGAGTTAGCCCCTAAATAGGCGCAATAGAGCCATAATAAAACTTGTCACGCTACCTCGAGTATTAACTTGACTACTCTTCTTTCGACGTTTTACAAAAAAATTTTGTGTGTCATAATTTGTGTCAGTAAACTATTTTGGCAAAATGGTTGTGCTTATTATTTCCAAAAGAATTCTAATTTTTCTGCTAAAATACCAAATGAAAAAAAACATTTTCTTTATCCATTACATTGTTTTTCATTATTTGTTTTTTTGAGTTTAAATTCTAATGCTCAAAACCAAAAAAAGGTATATCAAATAAACTAAACCAAACCTAAACCAGTTAAACCTGCGGTTAAACCAGTGCCTAATTCAATGGCATTTCTTTTTACTTTACAAGAATTAAAAAGAATCCTAACCTACAATTGTTGTCAGAACCAAGGGCATACAGCATCAAAGTGTTAAAATCAATGGGTTTAAAATATTACGCCATGTACTTACTGTAATTTTGGATGATAAACAAAATTTCTTTTAAGAGATCTTCTGCTTTTTAGGATGCCCATGGTGTAGGTAATTCACTGGTAGTCCAAACTTCAACATGGTATGTTTACATGATTGTTGTCACTGAATTAAAATGGTTATTATGAGTTGCCTATCACTGATGATCAAGACTTTACCTTTGAATTCAGACACATCCATGGACGAAGAAGAAGTAAAAATTATGTGTTTCCCTTAGAAAATGATCTGTTGCTGAATACCAAAAAATCAGCAACGATTGTTATGGTGAACTAGAACAAAATGGACAAGATTACAACCAAAGAAAAAACCATGGAAACAAAGTCAAGATGCTTATCATCAAAACAAAAATGGATACTTTATATGGCTCAAGATGCTAATCAGAGACAATTAAATAGTCTAAACAAAACCCAAATTTTTTCTTTCAATTATTTACTGCATTCCAAACAAATAAAAGTTCCATAGATTTGTGATGAAAAAAAAGACTTGTTCGTTTGTTACAAATATTTAAAAATCATTTACTGGGACAATGTTGATTCATTTTTGATGCTTTAATTAGAGCCTCCTGCAAGGTTTAATTCACAACAATTAAATGATTATTGATAAAGTATTGTTCATACCTGATAGTTTTTAATTGTATGCAGTTTGATTACATGCATAGGTACAACTAAACCTCTTTCTGAAACCACTAAATAGTTATAGTATTTCAAAAATCTTTAAACAAACAAATTTCAAGACAGAAAAAGTCATGTGTCAAGATTGTGGAACATATCCCTGATTATAAATATATTGCTCTGGCATGCTTGGTGGACAAATTTATCGGCTGGTTTCCGCATAATAGTATGTTAATAAAGGTAAAACAGTCCTCTTTTTCCAACCAATGTATTGTCTGGCAATAGCTCCTGATTTAAATAGGGAAGACACTGCTGGTAAATACATAGTTAGATGAAAACCTAGTAAATTCCACTATCTTATTTTCTACGACCTACTTGTGCACTGTAAAGAAGTTATTTCCATAGTTAATGCTGTTTTCCAAACACAAGGCATTGGAATGAAAGTATATGCTGTATTATACTGAAAATAAGGTCAATAATGGATGGAAATGATGAGAAAAAAACCTGAATTTACCGAGTGGATAATGTATTAAACAGCCGTTACTACACTTGGCCTATCATAAATACAATTTATAAGCATTGTAGCTATCTACTTTTTTAGTTCTTGATCAAGTGGTAAATCATAGGCAAAAAAATATATAAACCAACTAAATATTTCATTGAATCACGTTTCTATAAAAAGGTCATCAAGTAAAACCAGTTCCACCAGTTGAAAAAAGAAATAAGATGCTCCGGCCCCTGCTCAGCAAAATTAACAACTAAAACTTTTTTTCAACCCAGTTTTTTAGTTCTTCTGTATATTTCTCCTGTTTTAAGTTGTAGTGCCAATGCTGTAAAATGTTCCGTTAACCACATCCTGTTGGTTCAACATAATCCTACTTCATCACCTGCTCCAACCAAATCCACCAAGTATTATAACTGCCGTCAATGCAAATTCAAGTGGAACACATTGGTTTTAGTTCGTTCCAAAGTTGGTTTTTAAGCTTGATACATGACTATAACCCGAACCCCAAATTCCTATAGCAAGGGTATAGCAAATCTCCATCTCTTGGTGTTGTAAAAAATGTATCAATACATATTTTGTAAATATTTAAACCATAATATTGGTAAATATTTTTTAATCTGTATTTCCATTCACAGCTGTTGGATTTGCCACTTCTTTTCCCTCGTTTCATTAGCTGGCATATAGCCAATGTAAGGCTTGTTCTTTTATTAAGATATACCTAATGGCAAACCACACATTTTTGTAGATAAAATCACTGAAAAGGTGTTTTATAGTCCAACACGGACATATAATTTTTTTTTCTGTTTTAAATCAAATTTAATTGTATCAATGACCATTCCATATTTAACTGGTATTTGAACTCCAATAACATTTAGCACAAAGGAAATGATAATTTTTGCAAAAAAGAAAGCAAAAATAATTAGACAATCTAATTAGGAATCATCTGTCCACACGTGAATCACAGATTGGAATTTGCTCGTTTTAATGTCTCTCGTTTGTACCTGTATTGTTGCCTCTAAAAGAATGCAACAGCTTGGATATTTGGTATCTATCCTTCTTTTTTTAAGTGTCAATTTTATTTTACAGAATCCAATTGCACTCTAGTTTTTATATTAAATATCATTTATTTTTTATGGTCATTTCTGGATACTTTATGAAATTGATAGAATCATAACCTTTTAAATACCAATTATAATCTTTTAAAACATCTGCTCTTCTTTGATGACTCTTCTAATTGGTACTTCTATTTTAACCCTATTTTTTAAAGAATATTTTATTACAACAATAGTCAAAAATTTTATTTATTCTCGTCTATTTTCAGTGTTATTGCATACTTTTCTTAGAAATAAACAAAAAGACATTGCTTGTTGGTGTATTGGATTGCCATTATAGAGGGTGTTACCTTTCTCTATTTTTCCCAATCTCGCCTTATTTGGAACCATCCGTTATAATGGGTTTTTTCTGCTTGTTTCTATTTCATGCCTTTGTACCAATGGCGCCATAATAAATTTCGACTCTATATATTCACTCTCAGATGTAAGATTTTGTAATTCATTGTGGCTGTGAAAGCATTCAATGTGTTTTTTTAATGTCTCTGTAGCCTGTCTTTTGGCAGGACCAGTTTGAGCTATATTCTGATCCTAACTCTAACATTTTATCTTGTCGTTTTCTTGGGATTATTAAGATTTAATAAATCAATTCTATTTTTGTTCTTTACACAATTGTTTCTGGTCAATTAACCAAATGCATTGGTAAATTATTGGCGAATACTGCTGCCACTGTTATTTTTAAAACCTTTTGTTCGCTGTTCATTTCACTTCATTAAAATCAATCAATAATTGTTTGATTTTTTTGATTTTGTAATTAAATCTAAGTTCTAATAAAGGGAACTTATTGTATTCAACTTTTATTTTTAAGATATGCTTTGTAAAGATAAGAAACAGCTCTATTTTTAAATGAGATAAACCGAAATTGAGTAGTTCCCGAGGTATGACTTACATGGTTTCATCCAATATGCATGTTTTCTACCACCTACTTATATGCTTTGTCCTCAACTGCAATAAATAATAAATCAATGGTCCATTGAAATTTTGATTTAATTCCTTTGCTACATTTTGATTTATTTATTCGCTAAATTTTCACCCTCTTCCTGTATTTCTTGATAAATAATTGAATTTTGTGCTTATTCTTAAACCAATATCTGCAAATAATGGCAATGTTACCAGAAACCAATTAGGGCAAATTATACTTGATTTGAATCATATTTTTCAATCTGTTTTTAGCTTCTTTAAATCGTTGATTATAGCCAATACAAATCCAAAAATCATGATCAGTGTCCTCTCCCCCAAAGTAGTGATATAATGATTCTACGCCTTTAAATGAGTGTTCGTATTTAGTTTTTTTGTACATCGTAATGATGAATTTAAACTCTTGTGAATTGTGCTTTGTTGGTAGAAATTCATCCATAATGCTTAAAACACCTGTTTTTAAATTAACTCTTCTTGATTCTAAGTATATTCCATACACAAATTCAAGAGATATGCTGAGCAGTACTTCCATTTAAATTGATAATTAAATGTGCTTGAAGATGATGTGTCATTGTGTTTGGCTCCAGGACAATGTTTTTAACATTGTTTAAAGTTAATCTGCCTCATTCCATCTTTGGTAATAAAAAGATTGTATAACTATGGCGTACTGTATCAGTTTTAAAATATCAAATGGTCTTTTTATTCGGCTTCATCCAATCCCCCTTTCATAGTTAATATGAGTGAAAATATCTCAGTGTGAAATAGTTGCCTTGTATCAGGATTATATACCAATCCCATTTTAGGATTGTGTTGGCGAATTGGGAACAAAGTGAAACGAATCCACTATTTTTCCAGTTTTATTCTAATTTTATATTTACTTTTAAAATATCGATTTGGCTATTTTTCGTTCAACTCCGTACCAAGTTTTGCCACTACTGTTGTTATCATAATAACACTGGTTTGTCCTTTACCATAGAATTTTTCTTGTTTTTTTGTCACTCCACTTTATCTACCTTTCCATCGTGGTAGATTCGCTATAAAAACTTAGTTCCACTGTTTGTTATTGCTCAACACTCTTTTATTTTAACAGAATCACTAACAACACCTACCATGATTAACCCAAAACCAATGTGAGCAACACTGCTCCTAAATTTTATTTTTCCTTTTAATACTTTAACAAGTATGTGTTATTAGTCACAACAGCTAAATACCTACTACTGCAAATAAGTAAAACACATGTATTTTAATGAACACAATTTGAATAACAAA
>WNGS01034777.1:10907-41578 GCA_020271785.1 Procambarus virginalis | reverse complement strand
GAGAAACCTTTTTGAACTGACTAGTGAAGTATGGAATTTTCGATCTCCCGTGTTTAATGGAATAAACAGATGAAATCTTCACAAATGGGGCCCCAGTACGTCAACATCGTGACTTTAGTAGCTGGGATAGTCTAAAATGGGGAAATAGTCTTTCCTGACAACATACCCAGGTCATGACCGAATCAACAAAAAACGTTGAGTAAGTTATTGTTGCCAGGCAGGGCTGTGTGTGTGTACGCCAGGCAGGGCTGTGTGTGTGTGTACGCCAGGCAGGGCTGTGTGTGTGTGTACGCCAGGCAGGGCTGTGTGTGTACGCCAGGCAGGCTGTGTGTGTGTGTACGCCAGGCAGGGCTGTGTGTGTGTGTACGCCAGGCAGGGCTGTGTGCGTACGCCAGGCAGGGCTGTGTGTGTACGCCAGGCAGGGCTGTGTGTGTGTGTACGCCAGCAGGGCTGTGTGTGTGTGTACGCCAGGCAGGGCTGTGTGTGTGGGTACGCCAGGCAGGGCTGTGTGTGTGTGTACGCCAGGCAGGCTGTGTGTGTGTGTACGCCAGGCAGGGCTGTGTGTGTGTGTGTACGCCAGGCAGGGCTGTGTGTGTGCGTACACCAGGCAGGGCTGTGTGTGTGTACGTCAGGCAGGGCTGTGTGTGTGTGTACGCCAGGCAGCTGTGTTGTGTGTGTACGCCAGGCAGGGCTGTGTGTGTGTACGCCAGGCAGGGCTGTGTGTTGTGTACGCAGCAGCTGTGTGTGTGTGTACGCCAGGCAGGGCTGTGTGTGTGTGTACGCCAGGCAGGGCTGTGTGTGTGTGTACGCCAGGCAGGGCTGTGTGTGTGTGTACGCCAGGCAGGGCTGTGTGTGTGTGTGTACGCCAGGCAGGGCTGTGTGTGTGTGTACGCCAGGCAGGGCTGTGTGTGTGTGTGTACGCCAGGCAGGGCTGTGTGTGTGTGTACGCCAGGCAGGGCTGTGTGTGTGTGTACGCCAGGCAGGGCTGTGTGTGTGTGTGTACGCCAGGCAGGGCTGTGTGTGTACGCCAGGCAGGGCTGTGTGTGTACGCCAGGCAGGGCTGGTGTGTGTGTACGCCAGGCAGGCTGGTGTGTGTGCGTACACCAGGCAGGGCTGTGTGTGTGTGTAGCCAGGCAGGGCTGTGTGTGTGTGTACGCCAGGCAGGGCTGTGGTGTGTTGTACGCCAGGCAGGGCTTGTGTGTGGTGTTACGCCAGGGGGTGTGTGTTGGTGGTGTGTACGCCAGGCAGGGCTGTGTGTGTGTACTCACCTAGTTGTACTCACCTAGTTGTGCTTGCGGGGGTTGAGCTCTGGCTCTTTGGTCCCGCCTCTCAACCGTCAATCAACAGGTGTACAGTTTCCTGAGCCTAATGGGCTCTATCATATCTACATTTGAAACTGTGTATGGAGTCAGCCTCCACCACATCGCTTCCTAATGCATTCCATTTGTCAACCACTCTGACACTAAAAAAGTTCTTTCTAATATCTCTGTGGCTCATTTGGGCACTCAGCTTCCACCTGTGTCCCCTAGTGCGTGTGCCCCTTGTGTTAAACAGCCTGTCTTTATCAACCCTGTCGATTCCCCTGAGAATCTTGAATGTGGTGATCATGTCCCCCCTAACTCTTCTGTCTTCCAACGAAGTGAGGTTTAATTCCTGCAGTCGCTCCTCGTAGCTCATACCTCTCAGCTCGGGTACTAGTCTGGTGGCAAACCTTTGAACCTTTTCCAGTTTAGTCTTATGCTTGACTAGATAGGGACTCCATGCTGGAGCCGCATACTCCAGGATTGGTCTGACATATGTGGTATATAATGTTCTGAAAGATTCCTTACACAAGTTTCTAAAGGCCGTTCTTATGTTAGCCAACCTGGCATATGCTGCTGATGTTATCCTCTTGATATGAGCTTCAGGGGACAGGTCTGGCGTGATATCAACCCCCAGGTCTTTCTCTCTCTCTGACTCTTGAAGTATTTCATCTCCCAAATGATACCTTGTATCTGGTCTCCTGCTTCCTACCCCTATCTTCATTACATTACATTTGCTTGGGTTAAACTCTAACAGCCATTTGTTCGACCATTCCTGCAGCTTGTCCAGGTCTTCTTGAAGTCTCAAGCTGTCCTCCTCTGTCTTAATCCTTCTCATAATTTTGGCGTCGTCAGCAAACATTGAGAGGAATGAGTCTATACCCTCTGGGAGATCATTTACGTATATCAGAAACAGGATAGGTCCAAGTACAGAGCCCTGTGGGACTCCACTGGTGACTTCACGCCAGTCTGAGGTCTCACCCCTCACTGTAACTCTCTGTTTCCTATTGCTTAGGTACTCCCTTATCCACTGGAGCGCCCTACCTGTTACTCCTGCCTGTTTCTCCAGCTTATGCATCAACCTTTTATGGGGTACTGTGTCAAAGGCTTTCCGACAGTCCAAAAAAATGCAGTCCGCCCACCCTTCTCTTTCTTGCTTAATTCTTGTCACCTGATCGTAGAATTCTATCAATCCTGTAAGGCAAGATTTACCCTCCCTGAACCCATGTTGATGGGTTGTCACGAAGTCTCTTCTCTCCAGATGTGTTACTAGGTTTTTTCTCACAATCTTCTCCATCACCTTGCATGGTATACAAGTTAAGGACACTGGCCTGTAGTTCAGTGCCTCTTGTCTGTCACCCTTTTTGTATATTGGTACTACATTAGCAGTCTTCCATATTTCTGGTAGGTCCCCCGTTTCCAGTGACTTACTATACACTATGGAGAGTGGTAAGCAAAGTGCTCCTGCACACTCTTTCAATACCCATGGCGAGATTCCATCCGGCCCAACAGCTTTTCTCACATCCAGCTCCAATAGGTGCTTTTTGACCTCATCTCTTGTAATTTCGAACCTATCCAAGGTCACCTGGTTTGCTGCCACCTCTCCCAGCGCCGTGATATCTCCCTGTTCTATTGTAAAGACCTCCTGGAACCTTTTGTTGAGTTCTTCACACACCTCTTTGTCATTCTCTGTGTACCTGTCCTCGCCCACCCTAAGTTTAATCACCTGTTCCTTCACTGTTGTCTTCCTCCTGATGTGACTGTGTAGTAGCTTTGGTTCAGTCTTGGCTTTGTGTGTACGCCAGGCAGGGCTGTGTGTGTGTGTACGCCAGGCAGGGCTGTGTGCGTACGCCAGGCAGGGCTGTGTGTGTGCGTACACCAGGCAGGGCTGTGTGTGTGTACGCCAGGCAGGCTGTGTACGTGTGGCCACGCCCTTGCTGACCAAGCATGTCGTGGGTGTCGTGTCTCTCCCACAGTGTTAGTCCAGTTATCTTTTTTTTTGTATGGTAACCATTTGTTGCGTGCGTCCCGCTCTACACCGTGATCGTCCTCGCTTGTCGCGGCTGATTCCTACTGTTAGGCTACTCTCGCACGCTGTTAGGCTACTCTCGCACACTGTTAGGCTACTCTCGCACACTGTTAGGCTACTCTCGCACA
Organism: Procambarus virginalis; assembly: GCA_020271785.1. NCBI lineage: Eukaryota > Metazoa > Arthropoda > Malacostraca > Decapoda > Cambaridae > Procambarus > Procambarus virginalis. Next base: position 38,120 of record WNGS01034777.1, on the reverse strand, counting down.
CTGTTAGGCTACTCTCGCACACTGTTAGGCTACTCTCGCACACTGTTAGGCTACTCTCGCACACTGTTAGGCTACTCTCGCACACTGTTAGGCTACTCTCGCACACTGTTAGGCTACTCTCGCACACTGTTAGGCTACTCTCGCACACTGTTAGGCTACTCTCGCACACTGTTAGGCTACTCTCGCACGCTGTTAGGCAACTCTCGCACGCTGTTAGGCTACTCTCGCACACTGTTAGGCTACTCTCGCACACTGTTAGGCTACTCTCGCACACTGTTAGGCTACTCTCGCACACTGTTAGGCAACTCTCGCACGCTGTTAGGCTACTCTCGCACGCTGTTAGGCTACTCTCGCACACTGTTAGGCTACTCTCGCACACTGTTAGGCTACTCTCGCACACTGTTAGGCTACTCTCGCACGCTGTTAGGCTACTCTCGCACGCTGTTAGGCTACTCTCGCACACTGTTAGGCTACTCTCGCACACTGTTAGGCTACTCTCGCACACTGTTAGGCTACTCTCGCACACTGTTAGGCTACTCTCGCACACTGTTAGGCTACTCTCGCAGACTGTTAGGCTACTCTCGCAGACTGTTAGGCTACTCTCGCAGACTGTTAGGCTACTCTCGCAGACTGTTAGGCTACTCTCGCAGACTGTTAGGCTACTCTCGCAGACTGTTAGGCTACTCTCGCAGACTGTTAGGCTACTCTCGCAGACTGTTAGGCTACTCTCGCAGACTGTTAGGCTACTCTCGCAGACTGTTAGGCTACTCTCGCAGACTGTTAGGCTACTCTCGCAGACTGTTAGGCAACTCTCGCACACTGTTAGGCAACTCTCGCACACTGTTAGGCTACTCTCGCGGACTGTTAGGCTACTCTCGCACACTGTTAGGCAACTCTCGCACACTGTTAGGCTACTCTCGCGGACTGTTAGGCTACTCTCACACACTGTTAGGCTACTCTCGCAGACTGTTAGGCTACTCTCGCAGACTGTTAGGCTACTCTCGCGGACTGTTAGGCTACTCTCGCACACTGTTAGGCAACTCTCGCACACTGTTAGGCTACTCTCGCAGACTGTTAGGCTACTCTCGCACACTGTTAGGCTACTCTCGCACGCTGTTAGGCTACTCTCGCACACTGTTAGGCTACTCTCGCAGACTGTTAGGCTACTCTCGCAGACTGTTAGGCTACTCTCGCACACTGTTAGGCTACTCAGTGTGCTACTCTCGCAGACTGTTAGGCAACTCTCGCACACTGTTAGGCTACTCTCGCACACTGTTAGGCAACTCTCGCACACTGTTAGGCTACTCTCGCACACTGTTAGGCTACTCAGTGTGCTACTCTCGCAGACTGTTAGGCAACTCTCGCACACTGTTAGGCTACTCTCGCACACTGTTAGGCAACTCTCGCACACTGTTAGGCTACTCTCGCAGACTGTTAGGCTACTCTCGCAGACTGTTAGGCTACTCTCGCACACTGTTAGGCTACTCTCGAAGACTGTTAGGCTACTCTCGCAGACTGTTAGGCTACTCTCGCAGACTGTTAGGCTACTCTCGCGGACTGTTAGGCTACTCTCGCAGACTGTTAGGCTACTCTCGCAGACTGTTAGGCTACTCTCGCAGACTGTTAGGTTACTCTCGCGGACTGTTAGGCTACTCTCGCAGACTGTTAGGCTACTCTCGCGGACTGTTAGCCTACTCTCGCGGACTGTTAGGCTACTCTCGCAGACTGTTAGGCTACTCTCGCAGACTGTTAGGCTACTCTCGCAGACTGTTAGGTTACTCTCGCGGACTGTTAGGTTACTCTCGCAGACTGTTAGCCTACTCTCGCAGACTGTTAGGTTACTCTCGCGGACTGTTAGCCTACTCTCGCGGACTGTTAGCCTACTCTCGCAGACTGTTAGGTTACTCTCGCACACTGTTAGGCTACTCTCGCACACTGTTAGGCAACTCTCGCACACTGTTAGGCTACTCTCGCGGACTGTTAGGTTACTCTCGCGGACTGTTAGGTTACTCTCGCGGACTGTTAGGTTACTCTCGCAGACTGTTAGCCTACTCTCGCAGACTGTTAGGCTACTCTCGCAGACTGTTAGGCTACTCTCGCGGACTGTTAGGTTACTCTCGCAGACTGTTAGGCTACTCTCGCAGACTGTTAGGCAACTCTCGCACACTGTTAGCCTACTCTCGCAGACTGTTAGGCTACTCTCGCAGACTGTTAGGCTACTCTCGCAGACTGTTAGGTTACTCTCGCAGACTGTTAGCCTACTCTCGCAGACTGTTAGCCTACTCTCGCAGACTGTTAGGCTACTCTCGCAGACTGTTAGGCTACTCTCGCAGACTGTTAGGTTACTCTCGCGGACTGTTAGGTTACTCTCGCAGACTGTTAGGCTACTCTCGCAGACTGTTAGCCTACTCTCGCAGACTGTTAGCCTACTCTCGCAGACTGTTAGGTTACTCTCGCAGACTGTTAGGCTACTCTCGCGGACTGTTAGGCTACTCTCGCAGACTGTTAGGTTACTCTCGCAGACTGTTAGGCTACTCTCGCAGACTGTTAGGTTACTCTCGCGGACTGTTAGGTTACTCTCGCGGACTGTTAGGTTACTCTCGCGGACTGTTAGCCTACTCTCGCAGACTGTTAGCCTACTCTCGCAGACTGTTAGGTTACTCTCGCAGACTGTTAGGCTACTCTCGCGGACTGTTAGGCTACTCTCGCGGACTGTTAGGTTACTCTCGCAGACTGTTAGGCTACTCTCGCAGACTGTTAGCCTACTCTCGCGGACTGTTAGGCTACTCTCGCGGACTGTTAGGTTACTCTCGCGGACTGTTAGGCTACTCTCGCGGACTGTTAGCCTACTCTCGCAGACTGTTAGCCTACTCTCGCGGACTGTTAGGTTACTCTCGCGGACTGTTAGGTTACTCTCGCGGACTGTTAGGCTACTCTCGCGGACTGTTAGCCTACTCTCGCGGACTGTTAGGTTACTCTCGCGGACTGTTAGGTTACTCTCGCGGACTGTTAGGCTACTCTCGCGGACTGTTAGCCTACTCTCGCGGACTGTTAGGTTACTCTCGCGGACTGTTAGGCTACTCTCGCAGACTGTTAGGCTACTCTCGCGGACTGTTAGCCTACTCTCGCGGACTGTTAGCCTACTCTCGCAGACTGTTAGCCTACTCTCGCAGACTGTTAGGCTACTCTCGCACACAGTTAGACTACTCACAAAACTACTTATTACCGGTCACTATTACCGGCCAGAGTGATGGTGAGCGCGGCGGCACTCTGGGCATGATTTGGTTCATGCTGAGGCCAACACTACAATATACTTGATGGTAACTGGACTGTCTTCACCATATTATCATCATTACTATTGATCTGCCGCCATCGTCACAGTGATGTGGTGTGAATATCGCCCGGCGGCCAGTAGTGGAGCCTCAGACTCCCTCTGCCTCAACCTCGACCATTTTATATACAAATGTTTACTTTATTTTTTATTTATATATATACAGGAGTTCATACATTCTTGTACAGCCACACGCACGCGAAGGGTTTCGGGCAAGTTCTTAATCCTATGTTCCCTGGAATACGACGACCCCCGCGAAGAATAGTTTAACAACCAGGTACCCATTTTACTGTTGAGTTAAACAGAGGCTATAGTTAAGGATTTGCGCCCAGTCAATCCTCCCCGGCCTGGATACGAAGCCAGGACAAAGCGCTCTCGGAACGCCAGGCGAGCGTCTTAACCACTACACCACGGGGACTGTTCCGTGAAGCTGTACATGTATTATATGTTGCCTGTTGTTCCCGTGTTGCCATTGTATGGTAAACCACTACCTTGAGTGTACATCCTGGCCAGACCCGGCAACAACGGGTCTACACTATGGTAAACCACTACCTTGAGTGTACATCCTGGCCAGACCCGGCAACAACGGGTCTACACTATGGTAAACCACTACCTTGAGTGTACATCCTGGCCAGACCCGGCAACAACGGCTCTACACTATGGTAAACCACTACCTTGAGTGTACATCCTGGCCAGACCCGGCAACAACGGCTCTACACTATGGTAAACCACTACCTTGAGTGTACATCCTGGCCAGACCCGGCAACAACGGCTCTACACTATGGTAAACCACTACCTTGAGTGTACATCCTGGCCAGACCCGGCAACAACGGGTCTACACTATGGTAAACCACTACCTTGAGTGTACATCCTGGTCAGACCCGGCAACAACGGCTCTACACTATGGTAAACCACTACCTTGAGTGTACATCCTGGCCAGACCCGGCAACAACGGCTCTACACTATGGTAAACCACTACCTTGAGTGTACATCCTGGCCAGACCCGGCAACAACGGGTCTACACTATGGTAAACCACTACCCCGAGTGTACATCCTGGCCACAACCGGCAACAACGGCTCTACACTCTGGTAAACCACTACCTCGAGTGTACATCATGGCCACAACCGGCAACAACGGGTCTACACTAGACAAGTTCACATTCAGGATGGACGAGGGAAAAGATTGCCAGCCAAGATATTCTGTTAAAATTATTTAGCGAGCTTTTAAGATTGGCGTGATAGGTATATGGTGGCGGGCGTGGGGGGGGGGGGGGGGTGATGTACTGCAGATGGGCGCCGCCCACAGTGGGTCATCGGGCCGCCCACAGTGGGTCATCGGGGTCGGTGTGGCGACGACTGTACTCGCCTAGTTGTGCTTGAGCTCTGGCTCTTTGGGCCCGCCTTTCAACTGTCTAATCAACTGATCCCCCCCCCCGAGGAAGCAGCCCGTAACAGCTGTCTAACTCCCAGGTACCTATTTACTGCTAGGTGAACAAGTGCATCATGGTGAAAGAAACTCTGCCCATTTGTTTTCACCATCGCCGGGGATCGATCTTCGGACACTAGGATTACGAATGCCGAGCGCTATCCACTCAGCCGTCAGGCCCCCGGTCCACTGTTTGCAGGGTGTCCTCTGCCAGACAATATATCCCAGTTTGCTGTTATATAACTTCACACCTTCCCATTCTTCTGTCAAGTATATTCTCTCGTTGAATACGGCTGTGTTCGTTCCTTGGCTTTTGTTCCTTAAGCGGCTCTTCTCCCTTTCCTGCTTTTGCCAGTATTCTCTTGTTTGTAGTGGTTATGTACTTCAACATTATTTACCATATTTCTTCGTCTATCGTAATTTTATTTCAATTATCTAGTGATAAAAGTTGTCTGTTGCCCCCCCCCCCCCCCACACACACACAGATGGGTGCAGGAACACCTGGCTGTTGACTTCTGTTAGCAGGCTTAGAGCTTTCCCTTGCCATAGCTCATGGTAAGCCTCACCCACTGGCCCTGGGAACAGACCGGCCTGTGGCCTTACTGCTGGCCGAACAGTTCAGGGTTGGCGCCTAGTCAGTCCTCCCTCAGGGGCCAGATTCACGAAGCAGTTACGCAAGTACTTACGAACGTGTACATCTTTCCTCAACCCTTGATGGCTTTGGTTACATTTATTAAACAGTTTACAAGCATGAAAACTTGCCAATCAACTGTTGTTATTGTTATAAACAGCCTCCTGGTGCTTCGGAGCTCATTAACTGTTTAATAATTGTAAACAAAGCCGCCAAAGATTGAGAAAAGATGTACAGGTTCGTAAGCGCTTGTTTAACTGCTTCGTGAATCTAACGAGAGTGAAGCTGGGCGTAATGACTAGCAGGGCGAGTGGTGACCACTGCGCCACCCTTGACACGCACACCCCGGCACTGGTTTCCATAATTATAATTAATCTATCAGTTATAAGCAAGAGTGTTTGAAAATTTGGTGCACACAGCTGCCCTCTGGACATAGCTGAAGAAACTACGGAAACTCATCCATACACAGCACAACTTTTCCAACATCTTGAATTTGAATACATGCTGCGCCGTGGAGCGTTCAGAGTGCCTGTACTAGTGTGTGTACTCATTCTGGTGAGTGTAATGAGTACGATACAAGAGGGGGGGGGGCATGGGAGAGCAACCCACTCTTCTGTTTATACATAGTACTTTTCTGAGTGAACCATGGTACATATATTGATGTAATGGACAATTACATAGAATTTTGTACTATTCACAGTATCCGGAAAAGTCAGAATTTGCGTGTGTGCCATAGGTTCTGGCCTGGGCTGTTTACATTCACAATTCATATTAATAAATTCTCCATTTTCTAACAGCCGTAGGAACGTACCTTAAATTACGTAGCTACATTTTCTTTACTGATAAGAAAATAATGAAATCGGCTCGTAATAAGATAGCCTAATCTGGTCACATGTCAAAGTTCCCATAAACTCGCGAGACGATTCTCCCGATTTCTATAAAATTTTTAGGCGAGCAGCTGACAGTGTCAACCCGTCCGCCTGATACAACGTCGCATTCTGACGTATACTTTACCTCAGGCCAGAAATTGTCGTACTGGAAAGTGGTAGCGGCTCGCGAAGTTGACATACAGTACCGTTTTCTGTTTTGGGTCCTCTGGGAGATTAGGACAAGGGCACTTTAGTACAACAGTTTCTGGACGTTGGGGAGCCTTAGGAGGACGGACTGGGTAGTTATGGTACACATACACCACCATGAGGAGAGCAGGCACCCACAACCTTGCCAGCTCCTCACTGAATTAATGTTGCTTTCACCACTGACCATTGACACATCTTACGCTCCCTGGCTAGTAAAGTGTGTGTGGCAGTAACACCACGCTCCCTGACTAGTAAAGTGTGTGTGGCAGTAACACCACGCTCCCTGACTAGTAAAGTGTGTGTGGCAGTAACACCACGCTCCCTGACTAGTAAAGTGTGTGTGGCAGTAACACCACGCTCCCTGGCTAGTAAAGTGTGTGGCAGTAACACCACGCTCCCTGACTAGTAAAGTGTGTGTGGCAGTAACACCACGCTCCCTGACTAGTAAAGTGTGTGTGGCAGTAACACCACGCTCCCTGACTAGTAAAGTGTGTGTGGCAGTAACACCACGCTCCCTGGCTAGTAAAGTGTGTGTGGCAGTAACACCACGCTCCCTGGCTAGTAAAGTGTGTGTGGCAGTAACACCACGCTCCCTGACTAGTAAAGTGTGTGTGGCAGTAACACCACGCTCCCTGACTAGTAAAGTGTGTGTGGCAGTAACACCACGCTCCCTGACTAGTAAAGTGTGTGTGGCAGTAACACCACGCTCCCTGACTAGTAAAGTGTGTGTGGCAGTAACACCACGCTCCCTGACTAGTAAAGTGTGTGTGGCAGTAACACCACGCTCCCTGGCTAGTAAAGTGTGTGTGGCAGTAACACCACGCTCCCTGGCTAGTAAGTGTGTGTGGCAGTAACACCACGCTCCCTGCTAGTAAAGTGTGTGGCAGTAACACCACGCTCCCTGCTAGTAAAGTGTGTGTGGCAGTAACACCACGCTCCCTGGCTAGTAAAGTGTGTGTGGCAGTAACACCACGCTCCCTGACTAGTAAAGTGTGTGTGGCAGTAACACCACGCTCCCTGGCTAGTAAAGTGTGTGTGGCAGTAACACCACGCTCCCTGACTAGTAAAGTGTGTGGCAGTAACACCACGCTCCCTGGCTAGTAAAGTGTGTGGCAGTAACACCACGCTCCCTGACTAGTAAAGTGTGTGTGCAGTAACACCACGCTCCCTGGCTAGTAAAGTGTGTGTGGCAGTAACACCACGCTCCCTGACTAGTAAAGTGTGTGTGGCAGTAACACCACGCTCCCTGGCTAGTAAAGTGTGTGTGGCAGTAACACCACGCTCCCTGACTAGTAAAGTGTGTGTGGCAGTAACACCACGCTCCCTGACTAGTAAAGTGTGTGTGGCAGTAACACCACGCTCCCTGACTAGTAAAGTGTGTGTGGCAGTAACACCACGCTCCCTGACTAGTAAAGTGTGTGTGGCAGTAACACCACGCTCCCTGACTAGTAAAGTGTGTGTGGCAGTAACACCACGCTCCCTGGCTAGTAAAGTGTGTGTGGCAGTAACACCACGCTCCCTGACTAGTAAAGTGTGTGTGGCAGTAACACCACGCTCCCTGGCTAGTAAAGTGTGTGTGGCAGTAACACCACGCTCCCTGACTAGTAAAGTGTGTGTGGCAGTAACACCACGCTCCCTGACTAGTAAAGTGTGTGTGTGGCAGTAACACCACGCTCCCTGACTAGTAAAGTGTGTGTGGCAGTAACACCACGCTCCCTGACTAGTAAAGTGTGTGTGGCAGTAACACCACGCTCCCTGGCTAGTAAAGTGTGTGTGGCAGTAACACCACGCTCCCTGACTAGTAAAGTGTGTGTGGCAGTAACACCACGCTCCCTGACTAGTAAAGTGTGTGTGGCAGTAACACCACGCTCCCTGACTAGTAAAGTGTGTGTGGCAGTAACACCACGCTCCCTGACTAGTAAAGTGTGTGTGGCAGTAACACCACGCTCCCTGACTAGTAAAGTGTGTGTGGCAGTAACACCACGCTCCCTGACTAGTAAAGTGTGTGTGGCAGTAACACCACGCTCCCTGGCTAGTAAAGTGTGTGTGGCAGTAACACCACGCTCCCTGACTAGTAAAGTGTGTGTGGCAGTAACACCACGCTCCCTGACTAGTAAAGTGTGTGTGGCAGTAACACCACGCTCCCTGACTAGTAAAGTGTGTGTGGCAGTAACACCACGCTCCCTGACTAGTAAAGTGTGTGTGGCAGTAACACCACGCTCCCTGACTAGTAAAGTGTGTGTGGCAGTAACACCACGCTCCCTGACTAGTAAAGTGTGTGTGTGGCAGTAACACCACGCTCCCTGGCTAGTAAAGTGTGTGTGTGGCAGTAACACCACGCTCCCTGACTAGTAAAGTGTGTGTGGCAGTAACACCACGCTCCCTGACTAGTAAAGTGTGTGTGGCAGTAACACCACGCTCCCTGACTAGTAAAGTGTGTGTGGCAGTAACACCACGCTCCCTGACTAGTAAAGTGTGTGTGGTAATAANCTTCCCTGCCACACCAACACTCTAGGATAACCTTCCCCTGGCCACCACCACTCTAGGATAACCTTCCCCTGCCACACCAACACTCTAGGATAACCTCCCTGCCACACCAACACTCTAGGATAACTTCCCCTGCCACACCAACACTCTAGGATAACCTTCCCCTGCCACACCAACACTCTAGGATAACCTTCCCCTGCCACACTAATACTCTAGGATAACCTTCCCCTGCCACACTAATACTCTAGGATAACCTTCCCCTGCCACACCAACACTCTAGGATAACCTTCCCCTGCCACACCAACACTCTAGGATAACCTTCTAGACTTATAGTTACCAAGACATAAACAAACAAACAAACAAACAGGTATATCTTGATGTATTTGTATATATGCACAGTAGCACTGATAATAATAATTATAATTAATTGCTAATTAATTAATAACTATACCAATAAAAAATTATGAATGTGAAGGAAAGACCAAATTTATGCTGATGTTAAAAAAAAACAATTTTGGTATGTAACCTTAACCTACTTATATATCTATAGTAAATGTATAGGATGTAAAGCTTAACCTACATCAAGGTGCTGTATACAATATTTTCAACATTGTATGCAATACCTTGAGAAAGGATATCGTTTTACATTCGAAATTTGATTGTTGTACACTTCTACATATATATTGGTCCTGCCTTCATCTCCAACAAGCACTACGGCATTCTATTAAGTTCCTGCAGCAAATATTATATGGTGTTAAATAAGGATTCTGAATCTGATGTTATTATAAAGTACACCATGTTGTTGTCAAGTTATATGTTTGTGTCATACATGCACTGTCACTCATCTGCCACTGGTGACATGGCCATTCCCAGTCATTCATTCATCCACTTCGTTACACTATGCCACTTATCAACATGCTGCTACGATACATATTGCTATACAGTCAATCACTTATTGCATATTTTGTTTCTGCTCCTCTTATTGACACATGTTGTTTACATGGCTTGTGAAACTGGCACTGGCCAAGGGCGAGACTGGCCATGCAGTCTCCTCCTCAGTTACTCCCAAAACCTGAATTTACCTGAGGTAAATCAATTAAAATAAACCCCACTGTTCTTAATAATTAATTTTGACTGACCGAGCAACATGGAAATTACCCCCAATTAATTTTGGTGATATTTTACTATGGCAATGGCAATGACAATTTACTATGACAATTTATATGAGGCGTTCTAATAAGTGGTGGAGGATGAGCGCGCGCACCCGTGGTGTTTAAATGTGGCGCCAGTCGGGCTCGCCACTCCTCGCGGTCTCTCGCGCTATCCCAGCGAGCTGTCAGTTGACGCAATGGTGGAGTTGTGTGAGGGCAAGATGGCAGAGCTGGAGGTGTCCGTGCCTCTAGCTCAGTTTGACACTGACGAGTGGGCCGAGTTTTCCGATTTTCAGTCCTCTCAGGACCCGAACTGTAACTCAACGACAACAGACAACACCACCGCCACCCCGGAAAAGAACGACAATGATTTCTTGGATAACATGTCCGATACCACCGAGAACTTCAAGGATACGTTTTCCACCTCGTTAGAAGACCTCGTGAACTGCTTCGACGAGAAGATAACGAAGTGCTTCTGCAACTACGAGGACCAAGTGGAGAAGTACGCGCCGGTGCAGGTTCGGAGCCAGGAGGAGATCATGAACGACTGCCAGTGAGTATTATGTTATGATAGCAGTGCGGGTTAGCGGGGCGGGTCGGCCCACACAGAAAACGTACACTCAGTGTCGTCTGCTGGTCAAGGCAATCGATGAATGAGGGAGGTGTGGCGGCCGCCCTCACTCTCCTTCCTCTCCCACCTCACCCCTCATACACCCCGTTTGGGGCCTAAGCGATGAAGGCAAGCTCGCCCAGGTGAGGAGGAGAGGTTATGGTCCTGGCGACACGTCCTGGGAGAGGAAAGGAGAGGGTTAACTTTCTCTCTGGGCGTGTTGTGTCAGGCGTCGCTACCTGCCTCCTCTCTCCCACCTGTATCTCGGATATTCAGGGACAATTGGCACGCTTTCTTATCGTAATTTCTCTACCAGCGTGGAATGTCGTCATTTTAGATCGTAAATCATTATTTCAGGCCTTCACGGCGTAGTGTAAAGTCTTGGCCCAACGACCCATTGTTTACCTCCAGAATATTGGCCAAACAAATGCTATAAAAACTGGTGCGGGCGGAGATTACCGTCTCTCCACTACGGCTCTTTATGCAATACACGCAAGTTTAGTATTATGTATATGTACATTTTCCCCCTTACTATATTACGTAATATTTAAGAACCCCAATTTATTTGGAGATTTACTACAGCGTTAAATAATTCCAAATATGACTTGAGTGCAACACCTGGGGAGCCAGTGGTGGTGGTGGTGTTGTTGGGTGTAGAGTGACTAGCGTGGCAGCTTAGCCGCTGCCTTAGTGTCAAGTTCACGGTGGCAGACTTATGCGTCACATTCCTGCCTGAGCTTAAGGGGTCTTTGCCTACCACCAGCCAGGGAGAATATTACTCATGGTCCACACCACTCTCGTCTGGTCTGGACCATCTGGGAATGGTCTGGACCATCTTGGTTATCTTGAGATGATTTCGGGGCTTTAGTGTCCCCGCGGCCCGGTCCTCGACCAGGCCTCCACCCCTAGGAAGCAGCCCGTGACTAACACCCAGGTACCTATTTTACTGCTAGGTAACAGGGGCATTGGGTGAAAGAAACTCTGCCCATTGTTTCTCGCCAGCGCCCGGGATCGATCTCGGGACCACAGGATCACAAGTCCAGCGTGCTGTCCGCTCGGCTCCCTGAGAATGGTCTGGACCCCACTCGCCTGGTCTAGACCATCTGGGAGTGGTCTGGACCCCACTCGCCTGGTCTAGACCATCTGGGAGTGGTCTGGACCCCACTCGCCTGGTCTGGACCCCACTCGCCTGGTCTCGGCCATCTGGGAGTGGTCTGGACCCCACTCGCCTGGTCTCGGCCATCTGGGAGTGGTCTGGACCCCACTCGCCTGGTCTCGGCCATCTGGGAGTGGTCTGGACCCCCACTCGCCTGGTCTGGACCCCCACTCGCCTGGTCTGGACCCCCACTCGCCTGGTCTGGACCATCTGGGAGTGGTCTGGACCCCCACTCGCCTGGTCTGGACCCCACTCGCCTGGTCTGGACCCCACTCGCCTGGTCTGGACCCCACTCGCCTGGTCTGGACCCCACTCGCCTGGTCTGGACCCCACTCGCCTGGTCTCGGCCATCTGGGAGTGGTCTGGACCCCACTCGCCTGGTCTCGGCCATCTGGGAGTGGTCTGGACCCCACTCGCCTGGTCTCGGCCATCTGGGAGTGGTCTGGACCCCCACTCGCCTGGTCTGGACCATCTGGGAGTGGTCTGGACCCCCACTCGCCTGGTCTGGACCCCACTCGCCTGGTCTGGACCCCACTCGCCTGGTCTCGGCCATCTGGGAGTGGTCTGGACTCCACTCGCCTGGTCTCGGCCATCTGGGAGTGGTCTGGACCCCCACTCGCCTGGTCTGGACCATCTGGGAGTGGTCTGGACCCCCACTCGCCTGGTCTGGACCATCTGGGAGTGGTCTGGACCCCCACTCGCCTGGTCTGGACCATCTGGGAGTGGTCTGGACCCCCACTCGCCTGGTCTGGACCATCTGGGAGTGGTCTGGGCCCCACTCGCCTGGTCTGGACCCCACTCGCCTGGTCTCGGCCATCTGGGAGTGGTCTAGACTCCACTCGCCTGGTCTCGGCCATCTGGGAGTGGTCTGGACCCCCACTCGCCTGGTCTGGACCATCTGGGAGTGGTCTGGACCCCCACTCGCCTGGTCTGGACCATCTGGGAGTGGTCTGGACCCCCACTCGCCTGGTCTGGACCATCTGGGAGTGGTCTGGACCCCCACTCGCCTGGTCTGGACCATCTGGGAGTGGTCTGGGCCCCACTCGCCTGGTCTGGACCCCACTCGCCTGGTCTCGGCCATCTGGGAGTGGTCTGGACCCCACTCGCCTGGTCTGGGCCATCTGGGAGTGGTCTGGACCCCACTCGCCTGGTCTCTATTATCATCTGCATTGTGATAATAGCTCCTTGTGTACTCGCCATCGTAATTATATACATATATATATATATATATATATATATATATATATATATATATATATATATATATATATATATATATATATAATATATGTGTGTGTAGAATGTAGTTTAGGTATGTTACATGATACATGTATTAGGAAGGAATAAGAGGAAGGAACACATTGACTTTAGTCAAGAGTAGCCAACAGGTTATAACATTACGGGTTAATTAAAAGAATACAAATTACAGTGATAAGTGGCCATCTTGAGGTTATCTTGAGATGATTTCGGGGCTTAGTGTCCCAGCGGCCCGGTCCTCGACCAGGCCTCCTTTTTTTGTTACACATCCCCAGGAAGCAGCCCATAGCAGTGTTTAACTCCCAGGTACCTATTTACTGCTAGGTGAACAGGCGCATCAGGGTGAAAGAAACTGCCCATTTGTTTCCGCCTGCGCCGGGGATCGAACCGGGATCCTCAGGACTAAGAACCCGAAACGCTGTCCAACCACGTGTCAGGCCCAAACTACAAGTTTGTTTCAGGGCGCCTGACAGCTGGGTGGACAGCGCTTCGGATTCGTAGTCCTGAGGTTCCGGGTTCGATCCCCGGTGGAGGCGGAGACAAATGGGCAAAATGTTTTTTTCACCCTGATGCCCCTGTTCACCTAGCAGTAAATAGATACCTGGGAGTTAGCTGCTACGGGCTGCTTCCTGGGGTTGTGAAACAAAAAGGTCTGGTCGAGGACCGGGCCGCGGGGACGGTAAACCCCGAAGTCATCTGGAGATAACCACAAGAAGATTCCCAAATTAGAGAGAGTTTACGTACATTTCAATACAATCTTAAAGTGGGTTACATAAATAACTATGATTCTGCTTGTTAATGTCTTAGGATATGCAAGTTCTTTATAAAGTTGATTAATATCAAATTGTGTAATTAATCAAGTGTGAAGATGGTAAACTTGTCTATGGGCATGTGTGCGTACGCCAGGCAGGGCTGTGTGCGTACGCCAGGCAGGGCTGTGTGCGTACGTACGCCAGGCAGGGCTGTGTGTGTGTGTACGCCAGGAAGGGCTGTGTGTGTGTGTACGCCAGGAAGGGCTGTGTGTGTGTAAGCCAGGCAGGGCTGTGTGTGTGTGTGTACGCCAGGCAGGGCTGTGTGTGTGTGTGTACGCCAGGCAGGGCTGTGTGTGTGTGTACGCCAGGCAGGGCTGTGTGTGTGTGTGTACGCCAGGCAGGGCTGTGTGTGTGTGTGTACGCCAGGCAGGGCTGTGTGTGTGTGTACGCCAGGCAGGGCTGTGTGTGTGCGTACGCCAGGCAGGGCTGTGTGTGTGTGTACGCCAGGAAGGGCTGTGTGTGTGTGTACGCCAGGCAGGGCTGTGTGTGTGTGTACGCCAGGCAGGGCTGTGTGTGTGTGTGTAGCCAGGCAGGGCTGTGTGTGTACGCCAGGCAGGGCTGTGTGTGTGTGTACGCCAGGCAGGGCTGTGTGTGTGTGTACGCCAGGCAGGGCTGTGTGTGTGTGTAAGCCAGGCAGGGCTGTGTGTGTGTGTGTACGCCAGGCAGGGCTGTGTGTGTGTGTACGCCAGGCAGGGCTGTGTGTGTGTGTGTGTACGCCAGGCAGGGCTGTGTGTGTGTGTGTACGCCAGGCAGGGCTGTGTGTGTACGCCAGGCAGGGCTGTGTGTGTGTGTAAGCCAGGCAGGGCTGTGTGTGTGTGTGTAAGCCAGGCAGGGCTGTGTGTGTACGCCAGGCAGGGCTGTGTGTGTGTGTAAGCCAGGCAGGGCTGTGTGTGTACGCCAGGCAGGGCTGTGTGTGTGTGTGTACGCCAGGCAGGGCTGTGTGTGTGTGTGTAAGCCAGGCAGGGCTGTGTGTGTGTGTAAGCCAGGCAGGGCTGTGTGTGTACGCCAGGCAGGGCTGTGTGTGTGTGTGTACGCCAGGCAGGGCTGTGTGTGTGTGTGTACGCCAGGCAGGGCTGTGTGTGTACGCCAGGCAGGGCTGTGTGTGTGTGTGTACGCCAGGCAGGGCTGTGTGTGTGTAAGCCAGGCAGGGCTGTGTGTGTACGCCAGGCAGGGCTGTGTGTGTGTGTGTACGCCAGGCAGGGCTGTGTGTGTACGCCAGGCAGGGCTGTGTGTGCGTACGCCAGGCAGGGCTGTGTGTGTACGCCAGGCAGGGCTGTGTGTGTGTGTACGCCAGGCAGGGCTGTGTGTGTGTGTAAGCCAGGCAGGGCTGTGTGTGTGTGTAAGCCAGGCAGGGCTGTGTGCGTACGCCAGGCAGGGCTGTGTGTGTGTGTGTACGCCAGGCAGGCTGTGTGTGTGTGTGTACGCCAGGCAGGGCTGTGTGTGTGTGTGTACGCCAGGCAGGGCTGTGTGTGTGTGTGTACGCCAGGCAGGGCTGTGTGTGTGTGTGTACGCCAGGCAGGGCTGTGTGTGTGTGTGTGTACGCCAGGCAGGGCTGTGTGTGTGTGTGTGTGTGTACGCCAGGCAGGGCTGTGTGTGTGTGTGTGTACGCCAGGCAGGTCTGTGTGTGTGTACGCCAGGCAGGGCTGTGTGTGTGTACACCAGGCAGGGCTGTGTGTACGTCAGGCGGGGCTGTGTACGTGTGGCCACGCCCTTGCTGACCAAGCATGTCGTGGGTGTCGTGTCTCTCCCACAGTGTTAGTCCAGTTAACTTTTTTTTGTATGGTAACCATTTGTTGCGTGCGTCCCGCTCTACACTGTGATCGTCCTCGCTTGTCGCGGCTGATTCCTACTGTTAGGCTACTCTCGCACACTGTTAGGCTACTCTCGCACACTGTTAGGCTACTCTCGCACACTGTTAGGCTACTCTCGCACACTGTTAGGCTACTCTCGCACACTGTTAGGCAACTCTCGCACACTGTTAGGCAACTCTCGCAGACTGTTAGGCAACTCTCGCAGACTGTTAGGCTACTCTCGCAGACTGTTAGGCTACTCTCGCAGACTGTTAGGCTACTCTCGCAGACTGTTAGGCTACTCTCGCAGACTGTTAGGCTACTCTCGCACACTGTTAGGCTACTCTCGCACACTGTTAGGCAACTCTCGCAGACTGTTAGGCAACTCTCGCAGACTGTTAGGCTACTCTCGCACACTGTTAGGCTACTCTCGCAGACTGTTAGGTTACTCTCGCACACTGTTAGGCAACTCTCGCACACTGTTAGGCAACTCTCGCACACTGTTAGGCTACTCTCGCAGACTGTTAGGCTACTCTCGCAGACTGTTAGGCTACTCTCGCAGACTGTTAGGCTACTCTCGCAGACTGTTAGGCTACTCTCGCAGACTGTTAGGCTACTCTCGCACACTGTTAGGCTACTCTCGCACACTGTTAGGCAACTCTCGCAGACTGTTAGGCAACTCTCGCGGACTGTTAGGCTACTCTCGCAGACTGTTAGGCAACTCTCGCACACTGTTAGGCTACTCTCGCACACTGTTAGGCTACTCTCGCACACTGTTAGGCAACTCTCGCAGACTGTTAGGCAACTCTCGCAGACTGTTAGGCTACTCTCGCACAGTTAGGCAACTCTCGCACACTGTTAGGCTACTCTCGCACACTGTTAGGCTACTCAGTGTGCTACTCTCGCACACTGTTAGGCAACTCTCGCACACTGTTAGGCTACTCTCGCACACTGTTAGGCTACTCAGTGTGCTACTCTCGCACACTGTTAGGCAACTCTCGCACACTGTTAGGCTACTCTCGCACACTGTTAGGCTACTCTCGCACACTGTTAGGCTACTCTCGCACACTGTTAGGTTACTCTCACACACTGTTAGGCTACTCTCGCACACTGTTAGGCTACTCTCGCACACTGTTAGGCTACTCTCACACACTGTTAGGCAACTCTCGCACACTGTTAGCCTACTCTCGCAGACTGTTAGGCTACTCTCGCGGACTGTTAGGCTACTCTCGCGGACTGTTAGGCTACTCTCGCAGACTGTTAGGCTACTCTCGCACACTGTTAGCCTACTCTCGCGGACTGTTAGGCTACTCTCGCGGACTGTTAGGCTACTCTCGCGGACTGTTAGGCTACTCTCGCACACTGTTAGCCTACTCTCGCGGACTGTTAGGCTACTCTCGCGGACTGTTAGGCTACTCTCGCGGACTGTTAGGCTACTCTCGCAGACTGTTAGGCTACTCTCGCACACTGTTAGGCTACTCTCGCACACTGTTAGGCTACTCTCGCGGACTGTTAGGCTACTCTCGCGGACTGTTAGGCTACTCTCGCGGACTGTTAGCTACTCTCGCGGACTGTTAGCCTACTCTCGCACACTGTTAGGCTACTCTCGCAGACTGTTAGGCTACTCTCGCAGACTGTTAGGCTACTCTCGCAGACTGTTAGGCTACTCTCGCGGACTGTTAGGCTACTCTCGCGGACTGTTAGGCTACTCTCGCGGACTGTTAGGCTACTCTCGCGGACTGTTAGGCTACTCTCGCGGACTGTTAGGCTACTCTCGCGGACTGTTAGGCTACTCTCGCGGACTGTTAGGCTACTCTCGCGGACTGTTAGGCTACTCTCGCGGACTGTTAGGCTACTCTCGCGGACTGTTAGGCTACTCTCGCGGACTGTTAGGCTACTCTCGCGGACTGTTAGGCTACTCTCGCGGACTGTTAGGCTACTCTCGCGGACTGTTAGGCTACTCTCGCGGACTGTTAGGCTACTCTCGCAGACTGTTAGGCTACTCTCGCAGACTGTTAGGCTACTCTCGCAGACTGTTAGGCTACTCTCGCAGACTGTTAGGCTACTCTCGCAGACTGTTAGCCTACTCTCGCAGACTGTTAGCCTACTCTCGCAGACTGTTAGCCTACTCTCGCAGACTGTTAGCCTACCTCGCAGACTGTTAGCCTACTCTCGCAGACTGTTAGCCTACTCTCGCAGACTGTTAGCCTACTCTCGCAGGGAGCTGTAACACCCATGAACCCCCCCCCCCCTAGAGTTATCAACCAGGGAAGTCTGCTCCAAGAGGTCAGCCCAGATGCCCTCCGGTTTTCTTGTATGTTGATTAAAAATTCCTGGGTTAGTCTTATTCAGCACAAGTTTCAAGTATGTAATAATTCATGATACTCTTGTCAAGAGGGTAAGGGAGTACCCCAGATCCTCATGTGTAAACATGCTTGGATTTCCCCTTTTACCAGGTCAAGGGTCAGCCATACACGTAATTAATAAGTCCTCTCTTGAAACAGTTTATGGTTTATGTCAAACAAGTTAATGATAAATTCTTGAGTGTTTGTACACGTGTGGCCGCCCTCTTATTTCTTGGTGTAGGTTTCACAATAAATCTTCCCCCCCCCCCTTTTGTAATGGTGTATATAGGGCCTGTAGAGCTAGGGAGACAGAGAGTACGGTGCTCCCGGATCGAGGCCGGGTCTGTGACGATCTCCCACAGGCCGGGAGAGACAGTGTCCACCGGACGGAGAGACAGAGGGCTTGTTTAAGGTAATGTGTGTGATCTCTGTAATTTTGTTCCATGTCTAAATTTCTTAACTTGTTGCCAGTGTTAGAGTAGGAATTATCGTGGTGTTAGTATAATTGGTATCTCAATAACTCATGTTAAATTTCCCGTCTGTGTCAATTGTTGAATCCTCTTAGAATCTTTTGATATCGTGGCTGACAACCGTCTCATATTTAATGACAGTTATAGAAGTACTCTCCAAGCCAAGCAATGTTTCTTGCCTCGTTGCTTGATTAATCTCAGTGGTCAAAGGCAGGATGGTGGCAGCGTATTTAATCCTGTGTAGCATTTCCTTGTTGACAGTGTACCTTTGATCCGGTGTAACCATCATATGTCAGCTCATATTACAAGTGTTCAATACCAGTGTTACCAAGTGCAACTGATAGGAAGTGTTACTCAGGATAAGAAGTGTGTACATTTATTAGTTTAGTATTCATTATAGAAGGTCACAGTGGTGACTATTTCACCAAGTTTTACATTGGGTTATCGTAGCCAATGTTACAATGGCAGCAGTAGTGGTTGTCAATGTTACACTCTCGCAGACTGTTAGCCTACTCTCGCAGACTGTTAGCCTACTCTCGCAGACTGTTAGCCTACTCTCGCAGACTGTTAGCCTACTCTCGCAGACTGTTAGCCTACTCTCGCAGACTGTTAGCCTACTCTCGCAGACTGTTAGCCTACTCTCGCAGACTGTTAGCCTACTCTCGCAGACTGTTAGCCTACTCTCGCAGACTGTTAGCCTACTCTCGCAGACTGTTAGCCTACTCTCGCAGACTGTTAGCCTACTCTCGCAGACTGTTAGCCTACTCTCGCAGACTGTTAGCCTACTCTCGCAGACTGTTAGCCTACTCTCGCAGACTGTTAGCCTACTCTCGCAGACTGTTAGCCTACTCTCGCAGACTGTTAGCCTACTCTCGCAGACTGTTAGCCTACTCTCGCAGACTGTTAGCCTACTCTCGCAGACTGTTAGCCTACTCTCGCGCAGACTGTTAGCCTACTCTCGCAGACTGTTAGGCTACTCTCGCAGACTGTTAGCCTACTCTCGCAGACTGTTAGCCTACTCTCGCAGACTGTTAGCCTACTCTCGCAGACTGTTAGCCTACTCTCGCAGACTGTTAGGCTACTCTCGCAGACTGTTAGGCTACTCTCGCAGACTGTTAGGCTCTCTCGCAGACTGTTAGCCTACTCTCGCAGACTGTTAGGCTACTCTCGCAGACTGTTAGCCTACTCTCGCAGACTGTTAGCCTACTCTCGCAGACTGTTAGGCTACTCTCGCACACAGTTAGACTACTCACAAAACTACTTATTACCGTCACTATTACCGGCCAGAGTGATGGTGAGCGCGGCGGCACTCTGGGCATGATTTGGTTCATGCTGAGGCCAACACTACAATATACTTGATGGTAACTGGACTGTCTGCACCATATTATCATCATTACTATTGATCTGCCGCCATCATCACGGTGATGTGGTGTGAATATCGCCCGGCGGCCAGTAGTGGAGCCTCAGACTCCCTCTGCCTCAACCTCGACCATTTTATATACAAATGTTAACTTTATTTTTATTTTATATATACAGGAGTTCATACATTCTTGTACAGCCACACGCACGCGAAGGGTTTCGGGTTAGTTCTTAATCCTATGTCCTGGAATACGACCCCCGCGAAGAATAGTTTAACAACCAGGTACCCATTTTACTGTGGAGTTAACAGAGGCTATAGTTAAGGATTTGCGCCCAGTCAATCCTCCCCGGCCTGGATACGAAGCCAGGACAAAGCGCTCTCGGAACGCCAGGCGAGCGTCTTAACCACTACACCACGGGGACTGTTCCGTGAAGCTGTACATGTATTATATATTGCCTGTTGTTCCCGTGTTGCCATTGTATGGTAAACCACTACCTTGAGTGTACATCCTGGCCAGACCCGGCAACAACGGGTCTACACTATAGTAAACCACTACCTCGAGTGTACATCCTGGCCACACCCGGCAACAACGGGTCTACACTATGGTAAACCACTACCTCGAGTGTACATCCTGGCCACAACCGGCAACAACGGGTCTACACTACGGTAAACCACTACCCCGAGTGTACATCCTGGCCAGACCCGGCAACAACGGGTCTACACTCTGGTAAACCACTACCTCGAGTGTACATCCTGGCCACAACCGGTAACACGGGTCTACACTATGGTAAACCACTACCTCGAGTGTACATCCTGGCCACAACCGGCAACAACGGGTCTACACTCTGGTAAACCACTACCTCGAGTGTACATCCTGGCCACAACCGGCAACAACGGGTCTACACTAGACAAGTTCACATTCAGGATGGACCGAGGGAAAAGATTGCCAGCCAAGATATTCTGTTAAAATTATTTAGCGAGCTTTTAAGATTGGCGTGATAGGTATATGGTGGCGGGCGTGGGGGGGGGGGGTGATGTACTGCAGATGGGCGCCGCCCACAGTGGGTCATCGGGCCGCCCACAGTGGGTCATCGGGTCGGTGTGGCGACGACTGTACTCGCCTAGTTGTGCTTGAGCTCTGGCTCTTTGGGCCCGCCTCTCAACTGTCTAATCAACTGATCCCCCCCCCCCGAGGAAGCAGCCCGTAACAGCTGTCTAACTCCCAGGTACCTATTTACTGCTAGGTGAACAAGTGCATCATGGTGAAAGAAACTCTGCCCATTTGTTTTCACCAACGCCGGGGATCGATCTTCGGACACTAGGATTACGAATGCCGAGCGCTATCCACTCAGCCGTCAGGCCCCGGTCCACTGTTTGCAGGGGTCCTCTGCCAGACAATATATCCCAGTTTGCTGTTATATAACTTCACACCTTCCCATTCTTGTGTCAAGTATATTCTCTCGTTGAATACGGCTGTGTTCGTTCCTTGGCTTTTGTTCTTAAGCGGCTCTTCTCCCTTTCCTGCTTTTGCCAGTATTCTCTTGTTGTAGTGGTTATGTACTTCAACATTATTTACCATATTTCTTCGTCTATCGTACTTTTATTTCAATTATCTAGTGATAAAAGTTGTCTGTTGCCCCCCCCCCCCACACACACACAGATGGGTGCAGGAACACCTGGCTGTTGACTTCTGTTAGCAGGCTTAGAGCTTTCCCTTGCCATAGCTCATGGTAAGCCTCACCCACTGGCCCTGGGAACAGACCGGCCTGTGGCCTTACTGCTGGCCGAACAGTTCAGGGTTGGCGCCTAGTCAGTCCTCCCTCAGGGGCCAGATTCACGAAGCAGTTACGCAAGTACTTACGAACGTGTACATCTTTCCTCAACCCTTGATGGCTTTGGTTACATTTATTAAACAGTTTACAAGCATGAAAACTTGCCAATCAACTGTTGTTATTGTTATAAACAGCCTCCTGGTGCTTCGGAGCTCATAACTGTTTAATAATTGTAAACAAAGCCGCCAAAGATTGAGAAAAGATGTACAGGTTCGTAAGCGCTTGTTTAACTGCTTCGTGAATCTAACGAGAGTGAAGCTGGGCGTAATGACTAGCAGGGCGAGTGGTGACCACTGCGCCACCCTTGACACGCACACCCCGGCACTGGTTTCCATAATTATAATTAATCTATCAGTTATAAGCAAGAGTGAAAATTTGGTGCACACAGCTGCCCTCTGGACATAGCTGAAGAAACTACGGAAACTCATCCATACACAGCACAACTTTTCCAACATCTTGAATTTGAATACATGCTGCGCCGTGGAGCGTTCAGAGTGCCTGTACTAGTGTGTGTACTCATTCTGGTGAGTGTAATGAGTACGATACAAGAGGGGGGGGGGGCATGGGAGAGCAACCCACTATTCTGTTTATACATAGTACTTTTCTGAGTGAACCATGGTACATATATTGATGTAATGGACAATTACATAGAATTTTGTACTATTCACAGTATCCGGAAAAGTCAGAATTTGCATGTGTGCCATAGGTTCTGGCCTGGGCTGTTTACATTCACGATTCATATTAATAATTCTCCATTTTCTAACAGCCGTAGGAACGTACCTTAAATTACGTAGCTACATTTTCTTTACTGATAAGAAAATAATGAAATCGGCTCGTAATAAGATAGCCTAATCTGGTCACATGTCAAAGTTCCCATAAACTCGCGAGACGATTCTCCCGATTTCTATAAAATTTTTAGGCGAGCAGCTGAGTGTCAACCCGTCCGCCTGATACAACGTCGCATTCTGACGTATACTTTACCTCAGGCCAGAAATTGTCGTACTGGAAAGTGGTAGCGGCTCGCGAAGTTGACATACAGTACCGTTTTCTGTTTTGGGTCCTGTGGGAGATTAGGACAAGGGCACTTTAGTACAACAGTTTCTGGACGTTGGGGAGCCTTAGGAGGACGGACTGGGTAGTTATGGTACACATACACCACCATGAGGAGAGCAGGCACCCACAACCTTGCCAGCTCCTCACTGAATTAATGTTGCTTTCACCACTGACCATTGACACATCTTACGCTCCCTGGCTAGTAAAGTGTGTGTGGCAGTAACACCACGCTCCCTGACTAGTAAAGTGTGTGGCAGTAACACCACGCTCCCTGGCTAGTAAAGTGTGTGGCAGTAACACCACGCTCCCTGACTAGTAAAGTGTGTGGCAGTAACACCACGCTCCCTGGCTAGTAAAGTGTGTGGCAGTAACACCACGCTCCCTGGCTAGTAAAGTGTGTGGCAGTAACACCACGCTCCCTGGCTAGTAAAGTGTGTGGCAGTAACACCACGCTCCCTGACTAGTAAAGTGGTGTGGCAGTAACACCACGCTCCCTGGCTAGTAAAGTGTGTGCGGCAGTAACACCACGCTCCCTGACTAGTAAAGTGTGTGTGGCAGTAACACCACGCTCCCTGACTAGTAAAGTGTGTGTGGCAGTAACACCACGCTCCCTGACTAGTAAGTGTGTGTGGCAGTAACACCACGCTCCCTGACTAGTAAAGTGTGTGTGGCAGTAACACCACGCTCCCTGACTAGTAAAGTGTGTGTGGCAGTAACACCACGCTCCCTGACTAGTAAAATGTGTGTGGCAGTAACACCACGCTCCCTGGCTAGTAAAGTGTGTGTGGCAGTAACACCACGCTCCCTGGCTAGTAAGTGTGTGTGGCAGTAACACCACGCTCCCTGACTAGTAAAGTGTGTGGCAGTAACACCACGCTCCCTGACTAGTAAAGTGTGTGGCAGTAACACCACGCTCCCTGACTAGTAAAGTGTGTGGCAGTAACACCACGCTCCCTGACTAGTAAAGTGTGTGGCAGTAACACCACGCTCCCTGACTAGTAAAGTGTGTGGCAGTAACACCACGCTCCCTGACTAGTAAAGTGTGTGGCAGTAACACCACGCTCCCTGACTAGTAAAGTGTGTGGCAGTAACACCACGCTCCCTGACTAGTAAAGTGTGTGGCAGTAACACCACGCTCCCTGACTAGTAAAGTGTGTGTGGCAGTAACACCACGCTCCCTGGCTAGTAAAGTGTGTGTGGCAGTAACACCACGCTCCCTGGCTAGTAAAGTGTGTGGCAGTAACACCACGCTCCCTGACTAGTAAAGTGTGTGTGGCAGTAACACCACGCTCCCTGGCTAGTAAAGTGTGTGTGGCAGTAACACCACGCTCCCTGGCTAGTAAAGTGTGTGTGGCAGTAACACCACGCTCCCTGGCTAGTAAAGTGTGTGGCAGTAACACCACGCTCCCTGACTAGTAAAGTGTGTGTGTGGCAGTAACACCACGCTCCCTGGCTAGTAAAGTGTGTGGGGCAGTAACACCACGCTCCCTGGCTAGTAAAGTGTGTGTGGCAGTAACACCACGCTCCCTGACTAGTAAAGTGTGTGGCAGTAACACCACGCTCCCTGACTAGTAAAGTGTGTGTGTGGCAGTAACACCACGCTCCCTGACTAGTAAAGTGTGTGTGGCAGTAACACCACGCTCCCTGGCTAGTAAAGTGTGTGTGGCAGTAACACCACGCTCCCTGACTAGTAAAGTGTGTGGCAGTAACACCACGCTCCCTGGCTAGTAAAGTGTGTGTGGCAGTAACACCACGCTCCCTGACTAGTAAAGTGTGTGGCAGTAACACCACGCTCCCTGACTAGTAAAGTGTGTGTGGCAGTAACACCACGCTCCCTGACTAGTAAAGTGTGTGGCAGTAACACCACGCTCCCTGACTAGTAAAGTGTGTGTGTGGCAGTAACACCACGCTCCCTGACTAGTAAAGTGTGTGGCAGTAACACCACGCTCCCTGACTAGTAAAGTGTGTGTGGCAGTAACACCACGCTCCCTGACTAGTAAAGTGTGTGTGGCAGTAACACCACGCTCCCTGACTAGTAAAGTGTGTGTGGCAGTAACACCACGCTCCCTGACTAGTAAAGTGTGTGTGGCAGTAACACCACGCTCCCTGACTAGTAAAGTGTGTGTGGCAGTAACACCACGCTCCCTGACTAGTAAAGTGTGTGGCAGTAACACCACGCTCCCTGACTAGTAAAGTGTGTGTGGCAGTAACACCACGCTCCCTGACTAGTAAAGTGTGTGTGGCAGTAACACCACGCTCCCTGGCTAGTAAAGTGTGTGTGGCAGTAACACCACGCTCCCTGACTAGTAAAGTGTGTTTGGCAGTAACACCACGCTCCCTGGCTAGTAAAGTGTGTGTGGCAGTAACACCACGCTCCCTGACTAGTAAAGTGTGTGTGGCAGTAACACCACGCTCCCTGACTAGTAAAGTGTGTGTGGCAGTAACACCACGCTCCCTGGCTAGTAAAGTGTGTGTGGCAGTAACACCACGCTCCCTGACTAGTAAAGTGTGTGTGGCAGTAACACCACGCTCCCTGACTAGTAAAGTGTGTGCGGCAGTAACACCACGCTCCCTGACTAGTAAAGTATGTGTGGCAGTAACACCACGCTCCCTGACTAGTAAAGTGTGTGTGGCAGTAACACCACGCTCCCTGACTAGTAAAGTGTGTGTGGCAGTAACACCACGCTCCCTGACTAGTAAAGTGTGTGTGGCAGTAACACCACGCTCCCTGACTAGTAAAGTGTGTGCGGCAGTAACACCACGCTCCCTGACTAGTAAAGTGTGTGCGGCAGTAACACCACGCTCCCTGACTAGTAAAGTGTGTGTGGCAGTAACACCACGCTCCCTGACTAGTAAAGTGTGTGGCAGTAACACCACGCTCCCTGACTAGTAAAGTGTGTGCGGCAGTAACACCACGCTCCCTGGCTAGTAAAGTGTGTGTGGCAGTAACACCACGCTCCCTGACTAGTAAAGTGTGTGCGGCAGTAACACCACGCTCCCTGACTAGTAAAGTGTGTGCGGCAGTAACACCACGCTCCCTGACTAGTAAAGTGTGTGTGGCAGTAACACCACGCTCCCTGGCTAGTAAAGTGTGTGTGGCAGTAACACCACGCTCCCTGACTAGTAAAGTGTGTGCGGCAGTAACACCACGCTCCCTGACTAGTAAAGTGTGTGTGGTAATAATACCACGCTCCCTGGCTAGTAAAGTGTGTGTGGTAATAACACCACGCTCCCTGGCTAGTAAAGTGTGTGGAAACTTAGGTTAGGTAAGTTAAGGTTAAGTCAGGTAAGGTTAGGTAAGGTAAGGTTAGGTAAGGTTAGGTAAGGTTAGGTAAGGTAAGGTTAGGTAAGGTAAGGTTAGGTAAGGTTAGGTAAGGTAAGGTTAGGCAAGGTCAGGAAAGGTTAGGTAAGGTAAGGTAAGGTAAGGTTAGGTAAGGTTAGGTAAGGTTAGGTAAGGTTAGGTAAGGTAAGGTTAGGTAAGGTTAGGTAAGGTTAGGTAAGGTAAGGTTAGGTAAGGTTAGGTAAGGTAAGGTTAGGTAAGGTTAGGTAAGGGTAAGTAAGGTTAGGTAAGGTTAGGTAAGGTAAGGTTAGGTAAGGTTAGGTAAGGTAAGGTTAGGTAAGGTAAGGTTAGGTAAGGTTAGGTAAGGGTAAGGTTAGGTAAGGTTAGGTTAGGTTAGGTTAGGTAAGGTAAGGGTAAGTAAGGTTAGGTAAGGTTAGGTAAGGTAAGGTTAGGTAAGGTTAGGTAAGGTAAGGTTAGGTAAGGTTAGGTAAGGGTAAGGTTAGGTAAGGTAAGGTTAGGTTAGGTTAGGTTAGGTAAGGGTAAGTAAGGTTAGGTAAGGTTAAATAAGGTTTGATCACATTTTTGTGTTAATAATTCAAAACAAATTTAAATCATATATTATGGAATAGAAAACTTTATCCTTACATAAGATTTTTTTCTAAATATAATAGTTCAATAATATTTAGGTTGTTAAGCAGCTATTAGGTACAACCACACACCACCTACTAGGCATAATTATTAGGTGGTATTCACCTAGTTGTGCTTGTGGGGGTTGAGCTTTGCTCTTTGAGCCCGCCTCTCAACTGTCGATCAACTGAGAAGGTGTTGTGTGCGCATGTGCGTCCGCGATAAATAAGGAAGTTGTAACCTTATGTGGCGTAACTAAAGCATTGTGGCTGTGTTGGTGTGGTGGTACTTACCTAACATTGTCGACGGGCCAGTGAGCTGTAGCGCTTGTGCCCCGCCTTCTTGCCTTGTTGTAGCTCTTGCCTTACAGTTGTTATTATGTCGTTCAAAATCTTTGTTGACTGTGACCTTAAAGTTGAGGATGGAAGTGTTTCTATAGTGGGAGGAGCACTCCACTTGTGACGACCCGTACTGGGTCAGTGTGTGTCCTGACACTCCTTCCACTCTTTGTGTGTGGTG
>WNGS01034769.1:0-11551 GCA_020271785.1 Procambarus virginalis | reverse complement strand
TGAGATGTATTTCTTCTGGTCTCAATAAACATACTTTGACTTGAACAAGACATTGGTATTTTCCCTGTGTGAGACTTTATTCCGCTATGCCTTTTTCTATGAGACGTTTTCCCCCCCCCTTTTGTGTTCCCCATATAATCGTACCAATATCCTGCAGTTTCAACAGTTGAGGAGTGTAGGTTACCTTGATTTCTTTGGGCTCGCGTTCTCGTAAAAACTGTACCAAAATTTTTCTTGCTGGTTAGGTATCTGTGGATTCAGGGCAGGTGTTGGGATGGGTAGGCTGTAAAGTGGTCAGCTGGACTTCGCACACTCAACCTAAATTTTTTCAGTCTCTTCCTGGTCTTGGCTAAAGGATAGGGGGGAGGGGATTAGGTAGGGAAGGTACACGGTCTCAGGGAAATTCGTTCAAAACCATATGAGGTTTGGCAACAAAGTTGGGAACAAAAGGTAGAGACATGTGCCTCCTACACAGCAATTTTCATGAAAATTATCTTTGTTGGGGTGTTTAGCAAATGCTAAAGAAAAGTTTGGGTGGGTTACTTGCTTTAACGTAGGTTCACGAAAAATTTTCGGGCGATCAGCTTGCGTGGCGATGACGTAAGGTAGTGCATTCCCACACAACAAGCTTGTTCCCAGGGTGGTGTAGGGGTCGTTTTTTTCCCGGAAAGCCAAATTAAAAGGATGAGGTGTGCTGCTCCGGCTCTACCTGTTAAATGTTTTCTCTGTTGAAAGGGTTTATAGCCCATTGGTAGTTCACGGGCCAAAATTAAAGTTTAACAGCAAGGGTCTCAAAAGTGGTAAAGAAAACACCACATTCACACCTCGTTTTCGGAGGGTAAACAACTACGGGGGGCATTCCTTACTTGCATTGGAGGTATATCTTGACAAAAACTGGGGGAGGAAGGGACTAGCTGGCTGGCGCTGTTTTGGAGTTGAGCTTGAAGCTTGGTGTTGCACGGTCGTCCCCTCGCGGAGGTTCTCGGTTACGGGGGGACATTCTTAAGCATTGCCTTTGGCTGGTTCGTTGGGTCGTTGTTCCCCGGGTTTGTAATATCTAGTCAGCTGTTGGTTAAGCAACAACCTTTTTTTGTTCCACGTTTATTTTGGCTGGTTCCTTTGAGGAGTATCGGGGGGCCTTCCCTTCCACCTTTTCTCCTTTCCGGGATTGGCAGGGATTCTTTCCTTTCTGCGGGCAGGGCTTTCCAACCTCCTCTGATTGCCCCTTTCCACGTACGCGTTTTTGTTGCTTTCCTGTTTGATTGCAACTTCACGCTCTGGGGCTCTTCCTTTTCTCAGGGGCAGATTTCCCCCACGCTTCTTTGCATTGGGCAGCTTTTCCCACGCTCTCTTTGCTTGCAGCTTGGCTTCCTTGTTGTTTTTGCTTTGGTTTTTAGGGCTCGATACTTGGGCACATTCAAAATCTGAAGCTTTTAATCGCTCTCAATTTCATCCCTGTATCTGATCTTCATCAGGGGGCAGGTGGATCAGTTATTTATTATATTAAACAATTGACAATTTTGTTTTGGGGCCTCCAATCAGGGGAACTTCTTACAAGTTGGGATACCTCATGGCAAAGAAAGTTAAACCAAACCACCATTTGGTGGGGGCCCCTCTTAGCTTGAACGTTTAATGTTCCCTATTTGTCTCTTTTCGGGATTTTTGCATGAAAGCTTGTAAGGCGGGTAGTGAGGAATATGGGTGGAGTGGTCAAAAAAACAGGGGAACAAGGTTTGGGGGCAAATGTTACCTTAATCTGTTGCGATAAATATTTATTAATAAATTAAAAGTAAATTCAAGATTGGTTACCTGAATAAGGGTTCGGCAGGGAAAATCTTGTAACAACCTGGACTCAAATATGGGAGGGTTAAAGGCAAGGAAAATCCTTAATATATTAGTGGGGGAAAAAAAAAATAATTGTAAAAAATTACAATAATGGGAAAAAAAAAACACTAAATTGGGACTCAAAAATAAAATTTGAGGTTAGGTCCCAAAACAAATGTAAGGCCATAACATTGCCCAAGTCAATCTTATGGAATAAAACAATACAAGCAATGGGTACCCACTGAAACAATCTCTTCTAAATATGTGTAATTTAAAGGGAATTAGCGAAACTTTTTGTGCTCAAAAGGATTAACTAAAAAAGGGAAAACGCCCCGAAATTTTTACCTACCTTTAATGTAACATTACCATCAAGTCTGACCGACCGGAGCGGGTTCGCTGCAGTGTTCACACACTGGTGGACCGAAGTGAAAAAACTATCGGCGCATGGGTACAATTCGGTCCATAATACATAAGTTCGGTGCTAGAGACTTTCTTTAAAGCCCTCATTTTCCTCCTAGGAGTCGGAATTGCAGGACTTGGGTGGCTATTTGGTGACCCGGGGAAGGGGGACAAGGAAACCAACAGTACCAGGGGTTTTACCTCTGTGGCTTAATCTGTCAAAAAATGTGAAGGGAAATAATTTTGGGGGGGGAGGGGGACCAAAGAGTGGTTAAAAAAACGGGAAGTGATAACCACGGGGGGAGGGGGTGGGAGCAACGTGGTGACACACATTTAAAAGCTTATGGGTGGGGGACTGCGGCCTAAAACAGTCAACCCAAACGTAACTCCAACAAAGGTGGGGTCTTTCACTCTTCCCATATGCTAATTTCCAGTAAATGTACAATATACACAGGCCACCATATAAATTAAAAAAACGGCCTGGGTAATTAATGTTGGACATTAATGTGAATGATGGAAGCAAGGGAAATAAGCGCCAAGTGCGCTTACCCCACCATACCACTAACCCATGGAAGTTGAAGGCCTCCCCGACAGCCCCCCATTTATTATGTTTGCGTGTAAACAGGAGTTGGGGAAAATGGTGGTCGTGGGGTGCAGTATTAACAAAAAAACAATAGCAGGTGTCCATTTGCGGGCCACCTCTCATATATAAAAAAGAAAAAGTAAATAAAAAACGAGAAAAAAAAAAGTAATGGACTGCGTGTTTGGTTTAAATTTGTGGTGAATTGGAAAAAAGGAACTAAAAAAGCAATTAATAAAAAAAAAAAATATGGGAGTTTTTAAATATAAACCAATAAACCAAAACACCAAAATTGAAAATCAATAAAAAAATTGCAAACAAAATATTTGGACTTTTACTGGCAAAAAATAATAAAAACAATATAAACAACCCTTGAAATAAAAAAAATATATAACCACGTTAAAATGGGGCAGAGGAGAATTGATATACAAAATAGTAAAAATGTCAATATGGAACATGAGGAAATATGGCCCACTAAAACATTAACCTCTATTTGAACCACACAGAGGTGACGGTTCACCTTAGGAGTCACCAGGCTTGCGAGCCACCCCAACAAAATATTTCTGGGGGGGGTTGGCAGAGAAAACCAAAACGCAAAGGGGGGGGACTCACCATAAACCTGGTGAGGTTTGTGAATTTGGGCGGGGGAGGAGGCCGCGTAGGCTATGGTGGGAAGTGGACTTCCAAATGGTGGTCCTTGTCATTGGGGGGGAGTGTTTGGTTTGGGGCCAAATTGAGGGTAAGGCTGGATGGTGTCGGCAACGTTCGCTCGTTTAGGCCGGTTTTGGAAGGGGTTTCGGGCGCGTCGGACCAAGGTGCACCAGTGGGGGGGGAAGGAGGGAACTTTTGCTGGGTTTAGTGTTGGCTTACTATCTGTTACGTTTAAGCCCACTTACAAAAAACCGGGTATCTTTGGTATATTGTTGATGGAGGACACAGGTGTTCGTTTGATTCGCCGGAAGGAATATAGCAGGCTTAAAATCTCTTGATAAGGAGGATTATTCGTCCACTTAATATATATATACCAAATTATATATAAGATCTATCTATTATATTAGCTAGGCTCCTTGGTTCCAAGCGCATGGACACCACAAGAGACCCTAGAGCGGGCAAGTTTTCTCTTTCCGCGGCCTCAGTGTCGCGATTCCAGAGGGGGGAATGCTCGCTGCATTCTACAGGCCCTCTAGGGAAAGTTGGAACTATTTTTTGTGTCCTCTTAATGCTTCATTTTTTTTTGTATACAATCAGATAGTAACTGTATAACCTGGCTTAATAAAAGTGTACACCAATAAAAAAGGGGGGGGTAGGAGTGAAAAGCGAACACCCTTACGTATTCAGAGTTAAATTGGCAAGGTTTTTTTCCCTGAATGCTCTTGTGTTTCCCTTCTCTGACGCTGTGGGTTCCCTATAATTGCACCAGAGGTGGTACCTCCCTTATATAATATATATATAAGGGAAAGAGTAGCTTAGGCTATTTCTACCCCCCCCCCAAATGTCTTGTGTTTTTGTCTGAAGACACAGGGTATGATAGGGATGATAAGGGTAGATTAGATTAGGTTTGGGTTAGGTTGGATCTTCTCCAACCTAACTCCAACCTTGGGTTAGGTTGGAGTCGCTTCTCAAGCGACTTGAGAATGATCCAGGACGGACCGAAACGTCGTCGTCCCTTCAACTTCTAGTGTGTGGTCTGGTCAACATACTTCAGCCACGTTATTGTGACTCTTCGCCTGCATTAGGTTGGATCTGTTTAGAGTTTATATAGTATGATATATCAATTCTCAAGATTGATGTCAAAATCTGTAGTCCCATTCATTTATTTTATTTATTTATTTATTTATATACGAGAAAGTACATTGGGTTGTGAGAGCACATAACATTGGTGTTTGAGTATTACAATCTTGCAAAGTCTCCTAAGGCGCATGATGTTTCGGGCAGGTCCTTAATCTAACTACCTGAATGTACCTGAGGGGCCACTATGACTTTAGTGGTCGTGATGAGAAAAGGAACTCGGCGTCTTGTCAAAGATCCATACCCATAATTATTTTTCCACACAGTAAATAGTAGTAAGTTATCCAAATATCGCATTTTTATATTAAATACGTGCGGTGATAATATTAATAAAAACCATTAGAAATATTTATAGTGTTATCTGTGTATTGAAATATAATAAAAGTTATTTGTTGGTAAACAAAATATTTGGAGGGAAGTTTAGAGGTTAAAATGTGGCGGGCGGCAGTGAGCGACGGACGGTCGGACGGGGCGGTCACGCGCTCCATGCAGCCTCACCATCTCCCTCATCTCCCCTCACACACACACACACACACGCCACTCTCCCTCACCACCTGTCCTCTGCCCCCAGCCACGGACACGTAAGTGCCTCTCACGTGTGAGCTGCTTCAGGGGGGGTTAGTAATGGACACGCTATAGAGAGGGGCGTCAAGTTAATGGATCCAGTGCCATCATTGGAGCGTCTCTCTCTCTGGCACTGGAGACTTCAATGTGGCACACCCCTGATGGCTCCTCGTTGTGCAATTGCAGGTTGCAAAGTTAGAGTCCACCTATATCTTCTGCGTAATGGTAAAACGCATAGCGTTTCGGGCAAGAAACGCTATGCTTGCTAGTGGCTTTACGAGAATGTAAATTCAACTTAAATTCTATGTTCTCTGCTAACCCCCAATGTACCTTCTTGTAAATAAATAAATAAAGAAATAAAGGAACGAGAGAGATTTGGGCCTAATGCCCTAGTAACATCTGCTTAAATTCCATATTAAAATGCCAGCCCAGTGCTGGTTATAGGGTCTACGGGCTATTCGTGCCCGTGCCACCTCTTGGGTGGCTTAATCCTTATCAATCAATGGCTGGAGAATCCTTATCAATCAATGGCATCCCATTCTCGGATGCAGGTTCGAATCCTCGTCACGGCCCTTGTGGATTTGTTCATTTATCCATATCTTTCATTCACTATCTATGAATGTGAAAGGGGGAGGGGGTTCAACCACTGCAAACTACCTCAAGCCCATCATCACCTAACAAAAATCAGCTATCAGAACAATAACAAACTCTGTTTCCAGACAACAGTGCCCCTCTGTTTAACAACTGCACCATAAATTTGTCACATTTGTCAGAATTGTTGTAGTTATCGATCTAAATTCAGGGCAAGCTAAATGACTGAGCTAGTTATTCTTATTTTTCAATACAGTACTTCCATATTTTCCATAGGCCTATAAAGTTGTGATTACAGTGTTCTTATAATCCCTTAAATTTGGATCAAGATGTTATAATTATATGTCCTTTATTATTGCAGTCAGATGACATCAACCATGAACAGGAAAGTTAATAATCTGAACCAAAAAAGCCACAATTTGTTAAACATCCTCAACTCATGCAAGTCTGCAGATGATTTGTTTAATAATGTAAGAAATATTCTGATCAAAGAAGAGAGTGGGGTTGAGAGACTGCCTTCCTGGTTGCCTGATTCAAGTGAAGCAGTCTTAAAATGGACACAAAAGGTACTACATGACTATTTGTTGGGATAAATTTATTTATTTATTCATTCATTAATAATTAAACTTCAGTAGTATGAACATATTACTGAAGTTTCAACACTCCCAGCTCATTAAACTTTTTATACTTCCTATTAACTTCAAAGATTTCTGACAATTGTGCTGCAAATTTTTTTTATAAATAAATTGGAAGTTTTCAATTTTAAATAGTTTGAGCATTCAGATACTTTTATTGGGAAAGTCATTCATTAATTTTTTTAGTCCCTCTAGCAATATACTGTATTCAAGTTTTCCCTCATGATATTTTTTCTATAGAGACTTGTGGGGAATTGAAGTTAAGCAATGAACAATAGTTTATTTGTTCTACTCAAACCCATTGACAGGTAATCGAGTTGGAGCACTTTCCATCAGCATGCTGTTTAGTAAAGCTGTTGTCCCAATATGCAGCTACTGGTAGCAGTCAAGCTGTAAATTCTGATATGCTTTTAAGAGTATATCTTCAAATGAACAGCTTTGCAGAAAAAATAGAGCCTCATGATGATCCTTACTACATGGAACTATGGCATGACCTTACTGGATTGTTTTATGTAAGTACTGTATAGATCTTCTAAATTTTAAGTGGTATTAACAAGTAAATTTAATATTTTTATAAGGTTTTTACAGTTTATGGTGTTAGAGGAAAGCTATTGAATGCTGTGAAACCATTATTCATGGAACTGAATGGGAAACTAAATAGAGAGGTTTATACTAGGTACTCGCCTAGTTATGCTTATGGGGGTTGAGCTTCGGCTGTCTGGTCTCGCCTTTCGACTATCAATCAATTGGGGGTATTGGAGTAAATTGAGGATGTGTATTGTTGACGAGTTTTTCACATGTTTGGATGGAGCAAACCAAGTGCAACGTGTGAGCAAATTGTGAACTGAATGTAACATGGTTCCTACTGACTAGTTTTATTCTTTGCTGCTAATTCATTGTTGCTGGCAGGATGTGACAGTTACAAAAAATGGTGAATAAGTTTGACACATTGCAGTTAAAGGTGGATGCAGTCGAGAGCAAGGTTTTGATTTTTAAGAGACTGGTAGAATGAAGTGGCTGATTTTTTCTTTACCCATAAAATAATCATAAAATTTTTATAGCAATAAAGTTAGTTAGTTTAGTTCATTATTATGCACCCATACCCATCTTGTGGGCGGTAGTGGAAAGGGTTACAGAGGCACATAATGGGCTCAGGGACTGAACCCCACAATTCATTAGCTAAGCAAGTTACAATCTTGATGAGCTAGTTACAAAATTCAATATAAGTCGTCACATCAACAATGGGTTCGAGATCGACCTCAAGTACAGGTTCTAAATTAAGCAACTGACATATGTGGAGAGCTAGTGTCACAATTTATATGTTTGTCCTGCACACCGCCCCCATCCAGTGGGCAGCGGTGGATAGGTTACAATCACTCAGTTACTACCTACAGTTAGCAAACTGGGGATATTTGGCTAAAATTTCTGGTAGCAGATCATTTTGAATGAAATATTTACACATCGCTGGAACATTGGTTATAGAATTGTCTCTAAATTCACGTATCTTTTCGCACTCCATCACATAGTGACGGAGGGTGTGCGAATAATTTTGTTGACACAGTTTACATTTGGTCAGGTCTACATCGGCAGATAATGAGAATTCCCAGAGATACTTGTAACCGAGTCTAAGCCGAGCAGCAGTAACATCTAGAAGTCTGCTGATTTTATTGGATGATCCATAGATGTGTGGCTCCTCTTGCATGATAGTATGATGATAGATGGAATTACTGGTGTCAATTTCACTTTGCCTCAGATCTACAAGATCTTGTTGAAGTTCTCGGTGTACTGCTGCTCTCAGATTGCTCATTGACAATCCAAGGTTACACTCAACGGCTCCTTTAAAGGCAGATTCTTTGGCTAACTTATCAGCTCTATCATGCATTCGGAGGCCAACATGAGATGGAGACCACATGAAATGGACTCTGTTACCATCCTTAATAATTTTGTTGTATTTGTGTCTAGCTTCGGACACGAGCATGTTACAGTTATGTCTTAAAGAGTTGAGAGCATTTAAGGATGATAAGGAGTCACTTACAATTAATGTATCAAGTTTGGAGACTTGTACACATTTCAGTGCAAGGATCAAGGCAAATAGTTCGGTCTGAAGGGTAGAGGCCCAATTGTTTATACGGACTCCCCACTCAAAGTACAAGCCATCGCCCATTGTCAGAACAACTGCACTTCCAGCTGCACCCGTGGTGCGGTGTAGGGAACCATCAGTGTATATGATTTGAGAGAGAGAATGCTCTGTGGACAGAGCATCAATATGGCTTAAGGCGTTGAGCTTTGCCTCAAGACGAAGCTTGGGCTTATCTCTAATTTGCTTCTTGGGTGGAAAGGGAGGGATTAAAACTGGAAAGGGTGTAACCTCCCACGGTGCAGGAAAGTGCCGTTGTTGTTTCTCTTGGTACAAATCATGAACCCCATACATTCTGAGTTGAGTTCCAGTTTTTGTTATCCATTTGGAACAATGCTGATCTTCAATAAAGTAAGTCTGGAGGGCTTCTGTGCAAGGATTAGGATGAGTTAGCCTAAGCATTTTTATACCAATTTGACAGTTAATTTCAGTAACACGATCAACAACGCTCAGAATATTAAGTTCCTTTCTCATATTAAGTATCTTTGTGGTACGAGGGCACCCAAGGATTATCCTCAGGGCTTCGTTCTGCAATTTTTCAAGCCCTCCAAGCTTTCTTTCAGGCATCAAAACAAGCAGAGGTGCAGCATAATCCACTAAAGATCTGATGTATGCAAGGTACATCATTTTGACAATTCTGACATTGGCACCATAGCCTGAGTGATAACCTGCAACAGCCTTGAGAGCTCGGAGCCTCTCTTTATACTGACGACAGAGTCTGAATACAACAGGACCATACAGTGGCACCTCAAGGCCAAGGTATTTGAATCTGTTTACATAGTCATGCTGGGAGCCATCAGATAGTTGCATCTTGCGAACAGCTCCTCCCTGCCTGGGTGGGCGCCGATTTAGTATCTTTGTTTTCTCTGCTGAGATAATTAAACCTAGGTCCTGACATGAATCTAATACAGAGTTAAGAGTGTTCTGTGTGTTAGCATACCCAGTGGTGTGTATCATTATATCAGCATAGCTAATGATGTGGACGTTGGGTTTGCTCGGTATAGAGTTTAACAGCGTGTTTATTAACATATTAAATAAGGTAGGACTGAGGACACCACCCTGCGGGGTACCTAGTTCAAAGTCTCTTGTTACACTCCTATGCCCCTGGAAAAATACAGATGACTTCCTGTTGGATAAGTAACCCTGATCCAACAAAGAAGCCGACCACCAATATTCATTCTTGCAAGCTCACTCAAGATAACATGTCTATTTGCAATATCAAAGGCAGACTTAAGATCTAGGAAGGTGGTATATGACTTTTCAGTGTGCAGGGTAAGAAAGGTGGTGATGCAATGATGCACACTCCTTCCATGCATGAAGCCATATATCTGGGGGATAGCATGGTTCTTATTCTATGGAGGAGACGGTTTAGGACCATTCTCTCGAATGTTTTGCAAATGCAGCTAGTAAGGGAAATTGGGCGGAAAGCATTCTCTTGATTTGGCTTGGGAATTGGAATGATTATACTGTTGGTCCAAGAGATAGGAAGTTCCCCAGTAACATAGCTCATATTATACAGCTCAAGCAGGGGATTCCCTGGTACTAAAGGGAGCAGACGCAATATGTCATAAGTGATACCATCTTCACCGGGGGATGTGGCTTTGCCTTTGTTTAGGGCCGCGAGTAATTCAAACTCAGTGAATGGCACGTTGCATTCATCTTCCTTGTGGAGCATGAAGTCAACGAGCCTTTCTCGATCTCCGTAACCAGCATTTAATCTGAACTGTATGTCTGGGGGAAGATTATTGAAGCTAGAGGTGGTTGCCCAAGCATCGACTAACTCGTTTGCTCTGTGTAGAGGGTGAGGGTGTGCTACTTGGCCGATCTTATCGCCTTTAATTCTTTTAATATCCTTCCATGCCTGGCTGAGGGGGGTGTGAGAGTTGAGACTGTTAACAAAAGTTTCCCAGTTATCTTGCCTGAGCTCTGTCATGCGCTCCCTCGCCTTGGCTAGGGCTTTCTGAAAGAGCTTGAGCATTGCTGGCGTACGTGTTTCCCTATATGCAAGTCCAACTCGTCTGGCAGTGCGTTTCAAAGTACGCAGTTTGGGGTCATTGTAATAGGCATGACGTTTATTACCTTTCATGTCGTTCCGACTATTGGATGGTGCAGGGGGCCGACCTAAAGGGTCAGCAAACATCTGAATGCTCTGTACTAGATCGTCGTTAAATGTCTGGACTGTGGAGGGATCATAAGTGCTGTACCACTCTGACACATGAGCAACAAAGTCTTCACGTCGAGCAGGAGGAACACTGAGCCGTTTGCGTTTGAAAGTTCCACCGGGCAGGATGGTATCTCCTATACATAGAGTAGTCAATCTAGGGTGATGATCTGACAACAAATCTGTTACAATAGTTGATGTGCACCAGACGTGAGAGACGTTGAAACCAACACAGAGGTCTAGAATGCCTCCACAAATATGCGTGGGTTCAAGGTCACCCACAATCTGCACATCTTGGTGACTATTTAGTAGCGACAGCAGTTGATTCCCATTACCGTTACTGAAGCGAGAGCCGCCAATGTCCTTGTGTCTAGCATTGTAGTCACCAAGAATGATGGTTGGCTCTGCTTGAGCGCAGGCCGGAAGATCAATATAATTTAACTTTCCTGCTGGAGCATATAGATTAAATACATTGAGGACAGAGTTGCCCACATAGATCCTCACTCCATGATACTGTTGACCGGCAGTTTGTTTTTCTGGCAGAAGTTGATGGGGTAGGGATTGTTTGATGTATAGAATGCAAGAGTTGCTGGATCTGAGGTTGTAAGAAACAAATGAGGGCAATTTCGGGGGTGAGGATCTTGCGGGAACTCTGCACTCCTGGAGACATACAATATCGATGTGTTCAGTTGTTACTTTGTGATGTAAATCTGAGAACCTTTTTTGAGGGATGCAATGTTCCAGCTAAGGATGGATAACTTAGTTAATTGTGCATTTAAAGTCAGCATTATATATTGATATTATTAGTTCACTTAATATATGTTATCTATATACATATATCTATTGCACTACGGTATAAGTCCAGGAATATT
>WNGS01034761.1:0-17611 GCA_020271785.1 Procambarus virginalis | reverse complement strand
GGTAGCTTTGTTTGGGCGGATGTCAGTGTCTGTGGCTGTTGATGGGATGTCTTTTGGGTCAGCCTCGGGGTGGGTTGTGTTACTTGTGTAAAGAATTTAGTTAGAAGTCGGTCCAGCCTCTTTTCTAGTGCATTTCGATGCGTGTGACAAAGGTTTCAACAAGATCATTTTCAATGCGAGTGGCAAGAGTTTCAACAAGATCAGGACTCAGTTGTGCAGTTTGTGAGAGATTGTTGAACCCCGGGGTTGTGGGATTGTCGGTGACAGACATATCAGGTACACGCAAGGGGTTGTGTTTGATGATGGGCTGAGTTAGGTTGTTTCAATGCACTACTGTATTGCAGGTTGTTTGTAGGGATAACCGTAGTTTTTGCTGCTGCTGCTATGTATGAAGGACATTGTTTGAATGTAATGTCGTGATCGCCACCACAGTTTGAGCAGATGAGTGTATCTGATGTACAATCTTGCGTGTAATGGGAACCAGAGCATTTCCCACATTTAATGTCTTTGGTGTAGCCTTTCCAGGTATGGTTAAAACCTTTACATTTAAAACACTGAGTGGGACGTGGTATATACACCTCTAGTTTATGGAGGAAGCCGTTTAACCAAATTCTCTCCGGGGAAATGTAGTCTAGAAAGGTAAGCAGAGGAGTCCTTGTATCACTCAGTTCTCCGTTTGTTCTTCACATAAATTTTTTGATTACATAGATCGGGATGTCATGCGTCTGAAGTTGTACCTTGATGTCGTCTACACTGATGTCTACCACATGTCGGATTACATAATTTGGTAATCGGTCCCCTAGTGATTTGTAGCACTTGACTTTGTGGCCGCAGATGTCAGTAATGTCTGAAAGCTCAAGTTCTTCGCCATGTTTATGGTCCACTGCGATCGTTTTTTTGTTTATTAGGTCTCATATCGTGCACGTTGATCCCGAATATCTTGGGAATGGCATTATATAAGATACTTTGTGCCCTGCTATGTCTGAAACATTCTCCTCTTCGCCATCAAAGGCAATGATGAAAGTTTGCAAATCAGGTGAACTTGGCCTACCTTGGTTGAGCTGTGGATGTAGATACTGAGGCCGCGTGGTGCCGGCATGGTCTCTGTTTACCTCTGCAAGTTGGCCTCCAATCTGTTTGCCTTGCTGTGATGTTTACTGTCCAGGAAATCTCCATCTAGATCCTCTTCTGAGACCGGGTGACGATCATGATCTAAATGTGTGAAACAGTAGTTTCCCGGTGTCCTCAAAGTTATCGTCAGTGTTTGTAGGAGAGACGCTGCGTGAACCTCCACCAGTCGCCATGACGCTCAGATCACGTCGCAGCAGCACTCTTAAGTTAAGTTAAGACTTAAAAGTTTCATCTACACTACACACACCCTTTATCGCTGGAAATAATTTTCATATCTTCATTACACGCGATACTCATCACAAACTATCTACACTTTACATGGCAATCATCGTAACAATCTTCCGTGCTTACGACCTTCATCACTGTACCGCTCCCGTTGTCAACAACAGGACACGTAGCGTCACTACCACTTCCGTTGTCAACAACAGGACACGTAGCGTCACTACCACTCTCGTTGTCAACAACAGGACACGTTGCGTCACTACCACTTCCGTAGCCAACAACGGGACACGTAGTGTCACTACCACTCCCGTTGTCAACAACAGGACACGCAGCGTCACTACCGCTCCCGTTGTCAACAACAGGACACGCAGCGTCACTACCGCTCCCGTTGTCAATAACAGGACACGCAGCGTCACTACCGCTCCCGTTGTCAACAACAGGACACGCAGCGTCACTACCAATCCCGTTGTCAACAACAGGACACGTAGCGTCACTACCACTCCCCTTGTCAACAACAGGACACGTAGCGTCACTGCCACTTCCGTTGTCAACAACAGGACACGTAGCGTCAGTACCTCTACCGTTGTCAACAACAGGACACGTAGCGTCACTGCCACTTCCGTTGTTAACAACAGGACACGTAGCGTCAGTACCTCTACCGTTGTCAACAACAGGACACGTAGCGTCACTACCACTCCCGTTGTCAACAACAGGACACGTAGCGTCACTGCCACTTCCGTTGTCAACAACAGGACACGTAGCGTCAGTACCTCTACCGTTGTCAACAACAGGACACGCAGCGTCACTACCACTCCCGTTGTCAACAATCCCGAAGTTGTATGTCAACTTTTGGTCAATTCTTTATTATAATATTATAATATACAAGTGATATAGGAACACGAATTATAAGGGAGAAAGTACTAAGCCAGGATGACTATATACCTCTTTATTATATTGTTATAACTTCAATACTATAATTTATTATACAGAAATTTTTCGTTTTATAGAATAATACACTTTCAGAAAAATACAGAAAATACACTTTATTATACAGAAACACAAGTAAATAATTATCAAAGGCCTTTGTGTTCTGTTCGGAATGGACTTTTTCTGTGGTTACAGGTCTATCAATGCATCTGGTGTTCGGCCTAACACCGGATAGAGCTTCATCCCTGGTGAGGATAGGGGTTGCTGCTGCGCTCCAAGACAGCTTTTTCTGCTGTGAAAGTTATATTGGTGTATCGGAGGATATCGTCTCCGATTATGTATTCGTCATCATACACCTGGAGGATATATACATCTGTGTGGAATATAAGGCCTTGGAATTTTATCTCTGCATTCCTTATAACGTGTTTTGTTCTTAATGTTTTCCCGTGCAGGTTTTTTACTTTTTTCATTTTACACGTTTCAATTTTAAGACCCAGTTTTCTGGCACGACGTCTGCTCATAGTTGTTATGGGCGAACCAGTGTCCAGAAGAGCCTTAGATCTCTTGCCGTTGATTTTGGTCTTGAGTCTGATGGTTTTGTAGTTTGTGACAAAGTACTTCGTGTTATCCGGCAGCTTGTGCTCTTTCACTGGCCGTATTATTAGTCTGGGATTTGTCAGGTCATTAATTATTGAGCAGTTATGTGCAACTAAAATATCCATGCCCAGTATGGCCTCATCTCCGGGTAAATCATCAACATAAATCTCTGCATCCAGGGATAAATTTACTTTCCGGAAATAAGGTTTAGCTTTCAGGACCCCCTTGAAGAACTTTGAGAAGTCCATTGGCTTCCACTCGTTGTCAGTTATGTCTATGGACTCCATTTTATTTAACCGCTTAAAATCCTTTCCCATTACGGCCTCCAAGCCATATTTTTTCATTACGGAAACCGTAACGAAGGTGTCGCTTGAGCCGGTATCCACTAAGAATTGTACTCGTTGGCCTTCTAGCCGTACAGATACAAACAAGTTAGTGCCGACCCGGTGAAGAGGGAGGGACACCTTTCTTGGTGCTCGTTTCTTGCGTCCCATTGTTGCGTTTTATACATAATTGTCGTCAGGAAGCTCTACCTGATGTTTATATCCGTGATAGAATTTTTTTTAGTTAGGCTGCAATCGTATATATTTATCTATAATTAATATTGTTGTAATTCATATAACTGGGAGTAAAGTCGTGGAGGAGAGTGTACAGGAGGAGTCACTAGGTGGACCTGGGCCGCATAGTAGCGGTGATAATACCAGCTTGGTTACTTTTGGTAATTACTTATTTGGGGTTTCTTTATATCAGAAAGAGCGGACCAGGAGCTGGAGTACAACTTTATGGTGAGGATTAATGGTTATTGTCAACAGGAAGGGAGGGAAACTATGAGGAGAAAGCGCCAAGCCGTCACGATTATATAGTATAGCACACCCTGTTGTTGCCAACGGGAGTGGTAGTGACGCTACGTGTCCTGTTGTTGACAACGGGAGTGGTAGTGACGCTACGTGTCCTGTTGTTGACAACGGGAGTGGTAGTGACGCTACGTGTCCTGTTGTTGACAACGGGAGTGGTAGTGACGCTACGTGTCCTGTTGTTGACAACGGGAGTGGTAGTGACGCTACGTGTCCTGTTGTTGACAACGGGAGTGGTAGTGACGCTACGTGTCCTGTTGTTGACAACGGGAGTGGTAGTGACGCTACGTGTCCTGTTGTTGACAACGGGAGTGGTAGTGACGCTACGTGTCCTGTTGTTGACAACGGGAGTGGTAGTGACGCTACGTGTCTGTTGTTGACAACGGGAGTGGTAGTGACGCTACGTGTCCTGTTGTTGACAACGGGAGTGGTAGTGACGCTACGTGTCTGTTGTTGACAACGGGAGTGGTAGTGACGCTACGTGTCCTGTTGTTGACAACGGGAGTGGTAGTGACGCTACGTGTCCTGTTGTTGACAACGGGAGTGGTAGTGACGCTACGTGTCCTGTTGTTGACAACGGGAGTGGTAGTGACGCTACGTGTCCTGTTGTTGACAACGGGAGTGGTAGTGACGCTACGTGTCCTGTTGTTGACAACGGGAGCGGTAGTGACGCTACGTGTCCTGTTGTTGACAACGGGATGGTAGTGACGCTACGTGTCCTGTTGTTGACAACGGGAGTGGTAGTGACGCTACGTGTCCTGTTGTTGACAACGGGAGTGGTAGTGACGCTACGTGTCCTGTTGTTGACAACGGGAGTGGTAGTGACGCTACGTGTCCTGTTGTTGACAACGGGAGTGGTAGTGACGCTACGTGTCCTGTTGTTGACAACGGGAGCGGTAGTGACGCTACGTGTCCTGTTGTTGACAACGGGAGTGGTAGTGACGCTACGTGTCCTGTTGTTGACAACGGGAGCGGTAGTGACGCTACGTGTCCTGTTGTTGACAACGGGAGTGGTAGTGACGCTACGTGTCCTGTTGTTGACAACGGGAGTGGTAGTGACGCTACGTGTCCTGTTGTTGACAACGGGAGTGGTAGTGACGCTACGTGTCCTGTTGTTGACAACGGGAGTGGTAGTGACGCTACGTGTCCTGTTGTTGACAACGGGAGTGGTAGTGACGCTACGTGTCCTGTTGTTGACAACGGGAGTGGTAGTGACGCTACGTGTCCTGTTGTTGACAACGGGAGTGGTAGTGACGCTACGTGTCCTGTTGTTGACAACGGGAGTGGTAGTGACGCTACGTGTCCTGTTGTTGACAACGGGAGTGGTAGTGACGCTACGTGTCCTGTTGTTGACAACGGGAGTGGTAGTGACGCTACGTGTCCTGTTGTTGACAACGGGAGTGGTAGTGACGCTACGTGTCCTGTTGTTGACAACGGGAGTGGTAGTGACGCTACGTGTCCTGTTGTTGACAACGGGAGTGGTAGTGACGCTACGTGTCCTGTTGTTGACAACGGGAGTGGTAGTGACGCTACGTGTCCTGTTGTTGACAACGGGAGTGGTAGTGACGCTACGTGTCCTGTTGTTGACAACGGGAGTGGTAGTGACGCTACGTGTCCTGTTGTTGACAACGGGAGTGGTAGTGACGCTACGTGTCCTGTTGTTGACAACGGGAGTGGTAGTGACGCTACGTGTCCTGTTGTTGACAACGGGAGTGGTAGTGACGCTACGTGTCCTGTTGTTGACAACGGGAGTGGTAGTGACGCTACGTGTCCTGTTGTTGACAACGGGAGTGGTAGTGACGCTACGTGTCCTGTTGTTGACAACGGGAGTGGTAGTGACGCTACGTGTCCTGTTGTTGACAACGGGAGTGGTAGTGACGCTACGTGTCCTGTTGTTGACAACGGGAGTGGTAGTGACGCTACGTGTCCTGTTGTTGACAACGGGAGTGGTAGTGACGCTACGTGTCCTGTTGTTGACAACGGGAGTGGTAGTGACGCTACGTGTCCTGTTGTTGACAACGGGAGTGGTAGTGACGCTACGTGTCCTGTTGTTGACAACGGGAGTGGTAGTGACGCTACGTGTCCTGTTGTTGACAACGGGAGTGGTAGTGACGCTACGTGTCCTGTTGTTGACAACGGGAGTGGTAGTGACGCTACGTGTCCTGTTGTTGACAACGGGAGTGGTAGTGACGCTACGTGTCCTGTTGTTGACAACGGGAGTGGTAGTGACGCTACGTGTCCTGTTGTTGACAACGGGAGTGGTAGTGACGCTACGTGTCCTGTTGTTGACAACGGGAGTGGTAGTGACGCTACGTGTCCTGTTGTTGACAACGGGAGTGGTAGTGACGCTACGTGTCCTGTTGTTGACAACGGGAGTGGTAGTGACGCTACGTGTCCTGTTGTTGACAACGGGAGTGGTAGTGACGCTACGTGTCCTGTTGTTGACAACGGGAGTGGTAGTGACGCTACGTGTCCTGTTGTTGACAACGGGA
The DNA here is from genome assembly GCA_020271785.1 of Procambarus virginalis. NCBI lineage: Eukaryota > Metazoa > Arthropoda > Malacostraca > Decapoda > Cambaridae > Procambarus > Procambarus virginalis. The sequence goes on along the minus strand of WNGS01034761.1, from coordinate 11,388 downwards.
GTGGTAGTGACGCTACGTGTCCTGTTGTTGACAACGGGAGTGGTAGTGACGCTACGTGTCCTGTTGTTGACAACGGGAGTGGTAGTGACGCTACGTGTCCTGTTGTTGACAACGGGAGTGGTAGTGACGCTACGTGTCCTGTTGTTGACAACGGGAGTGGTAGTGACGCTACGTGTCCTGTTGTTGACAACGGGAGTGGTAGTGACGCTACGTGTCCTGTTGTTGACAACGGGAGTGGTAGTGACGCTACGTGTCCTGTTGTTGACAACGGGAGTGGTAGTGACGCTACGTGTCCTGTTGTTGACAACGGGAGTGGTAGTGACGCTACGTGTCCTGTTGTTGACAACGGGAGTGGTAGTGACGCTACGTGTCCTGTTGTTGACAACGGGAGTGGTAGTGACGCTACGTGTCCTGTTGTTGACAACGGGAGTGGTAGTGACGCTACGTGTCCTGTTGTTGACAACGGGAGTGGTAGTGACGCTACGTGTCCTGTTGTTGACAACGGGAGTGGTAGTGACGCTACGTGTCCTGTTGTTGACAACGGGAGTGGTAGTGACGCTACGTGTCCTGTTGTTGACAACGGGAGTGGTAGTGACGCTACGTGTCCTGTTGTTGACAACGGGAGTGGTAGTGACGCTACGTGTCCTGTTGTTGACAACGGGAGTGGTAGTGACGCTACGTGTCCTGTTGTTGACAACGGGAGTGGTAGTGACGCTACGTGTCCTGTTGTTGACAACGGGAGTGGTAGTGACGCTACGTGTCCTGTTGTTGACAACGGGAGTGGTAGTGACGCTACGTGTCCTGTTGTTGACAACGGGAGTGGTAGTGACGCTACGTGTCCTGTTGTTGACAACGGGAGTGGTAGTGACGCTACGTGTCCTGTTGTTGACAACGGGAGTGGTAGTGACGCTACGTGTCCTGTTGTTGACAACGGGAGTGGTAGTGACGCTACGTGTCCTGTTGTTGACAACGGGAGTGGTAGTGACGCTACGTGTCCTGTTGTTGACAACGGGAGTGGTAGTGACGCTACGTGTCCTGTTGTTGACAACGGGAGTGGTAGTGACGCTACGTGTCCTGTTGTTGACAACGGGAGTGGTAGTGACGCTACGTGTCCTGTTGTTGACAACGGGAGTGGTAGTGACGCTACGTGTCCTGTTGTTGACAACGGGAGTGGTAGTGACGCTACGTGTCCTGTTGTTGACAACGGGAGTGGTAGTGACGCTACGTGTCCTGTTGTTGACAACGGGAGTGGTAGTGACGCTACGTGTCCTGTTGTTGACAACGGGAGTGGTAGTGACGCTACGTGTCCTGTTGTTGACAACGGGAGTGGTAGTGACGCTACGTGTCCTGTTGTTGACAACGGGAGTGGTAGTGACGCTACGTGTCCTGTTGTTGACAACGGGAGTGGTAGTGACGCTACGTGTCCTGTTGTTGACAACGGGAGTGGTAGTGACGCTACGTGTCCTGTTGTTGACAACGGGAGTGGTAGTGACGCTACGTGTCCTGTTGTTGACAACGGGAGTGGTAGTGACGCTACGTGTCCTGTTGTTGACAACGGGAGTGGTAGTGACGCTACGTGTCCTGTTGTTGACAACGGGAGTGGTAGTGACGCTACGTGTCCTGTTGTTGACAACGGGAGTGGTAGTGACGCTACGTGTCCTGTTGTTGACAACGGGAGTGGTAGTGACGCTACGTGTCCTGTTGTTGACAACGGGAGTGGTAGTGACGCTACGTGTCCTGTTGTTGACAACGGGAGTGGTAGTGACGCTACGTGTCCTGTTGTTGACAACGGGAGTGGTAGTGACGCTACGTGTCCTGTTGTTGACAACGGGAGTGGTAGTGACGCTACGTGTCCTGTTGTTGACAACGGGAGTGGTAGTGACGCTACGTGTCCTGTTGTTGACAACGGGAGTGGTAGTGACGCTACGTGTCCTGTTGTTGACAACGGGAGTGGTAGTGACGCTACGTGTCCTGTTGTTGACAACGGGAGTGGTAGTGACGCTACGTGTCCTGTTGTTGACAACGGGAGTGGTAGTGACGCTACGTGTCCTGTTGTTGACAACGGGAGTGGTAGTGACGCTACGTGTCCTGTTGTTGACAACGGGAGTGGTAGTGACGCTACGTGTCCTGTTGTTGACAACGGGAGTGGTAGTGACGCTACGTGTCCTGTTGTTGACAACGGGAGTGGTAGTGACGCTACGTGTCCTGTTGTTGACAACGGGAGTGGTAGTGACGCTACGTGTCCTGTTGTTGACAACGGGAGTGGTAGTGACGCTACGTGTCCTGTTGTTGACAACGGGAGTGGTAGTGACGCTACGTGTCCTGTTGTTGACAACGGGAGTGGTAGTGACGCTACGTGTCCTGTTGTTGACAACGGGAGTGGTAGTGACGCTACGTGTCCTGTTGTTGACAACGGGAGTGGTAGTGACGCTACGTGTCCTGTTGTTGACAACGGGAGTGGTAGTGACGCTACGTGTCCTGTTGTTGACAACGGGAGTGGTAGTGACGCTACGTGTCCTGTTGTTGACAACGGGAGTGGTAGTGACGCTACGTGTCCTGTTGTTGACAACGGGAGTGGTAGTGACGCTACGTGTCCTGTTGTTGACAACGGGAGTGGTAGTGACGCTACGTGTCCTGTTGTTGACAACGGGAGTGGTAGTGACGCTACGTGTCCTGTTGTTGACAACGGGAGTGGTAGTGACGCTACGTGTCCTGTTGTTGACAACGGGAGTGGTAGTGACGCTACGTGTCCTGTTGTTGACAACGGGAGTGGTAGTGACGCTACGTGTCCTGTTGTTGACAACGGGAGTGGTAGTGACGCTACGTGTCCTGTTGTTGACAACGGGAGTGGTAGTGACGCTACGTGTCCTGTTGTTGACAACGGGAGTGGTAGTGACGCTACGTGTCCTGTTGTTGACAACGGGAGTGGTAGTGACGCTACGTGTCCTGTTGTTGACAACGGGAGTGGTAGTGACGCTACGTGTCCTGTTGTTGACAACGGGAGTGGTAGTGACGCTACGTGTCCTGTTGTTGACAACGGGAGTGGTAGTGACGCTACGTGTCCTGTTGTTGACAACGGGAGTGGTAGTGACGCTACGTGTCCTGTTGTTGACAACGGGAGTGGTAGTGACGCTACGTGTCCTGTTGTTGACAACGGGAGTGGTAGTGACGCTACGTGTCCTGTTGTTGACAACGGGAGTGGTAGTGACGCTACGTGTCCTGTTGTTGACAACGGGAGTGGTAGTGACGCTACGTGTCCTGTTGTTGACAACGGAGTGGTAGTGACGCTACGTGTCCTGTTGTTGACAACGGGAGTGGTAGTGACGCTACGTGTCCTGTTGTTGACAACGGGAGTGGTAGTGACGCTACGTGTCCTGTTGTTGACAACGGGAGTGGTAGTGACGCTACGTGTCCTGTTGTTGACAACGGGAGTGGTAGTGACGCTACGTGTCCTGTTGTTGACAACGGGAGTGGTAGTGACGCTACGTGTCCTGTTGTTGACAACGGGAGTGGTAGTGACGCTACGTGTCCTGTTGTTGACAACGGGAGTGGTAGTGACGCTACGTGTCCTGTTGTTGACAACGGGAGTGGTAGTGACGCTACGTGTCCTGTTGACAACGGGAGTGGTAGTGACGCTACGTGTCCTGTTGTTGACACGGGAGTGGTAGTGACGCTACGTGTCCTGTTGTTGACAACGGGAGTGGTAGTGACGCTACGTGTCCTGTTGTTGACAACGGGAGTGGTAGTGACGCTACGTGTCCTGTGTTGACAACGGGAGTGGTAGTGACGCTACGTGTCCTGTTGTTGACAACGGGAGCGGTAGTGANGTGTCCTGTTGTTGACAACGGGACTGGTAGTGACGCTACGTGTCCTGTTGTTGACAACGGGAGCGGTAGTGACGCTACGTGTCCTGTTGTTGACAACGGGAGCGGTAGTGACGCTACGTGTCCTGTTGTTGACAACGGGAGTGGTAGTGACGCTACGTGTCCTGTTGTTGACAACGGGACTGGTAGTGACGCTACGTGTCCTGTTGTTGACAACGGGAGCGGTAGTGACACTACGTGTCCTGTTGTTGACAACGGGAGCGGTAGTGACGCTACGTGTCCTGTTGTTGACAACGGGAGCGGTAGTGACACTACGTGTCCTGTTGTTGACAACGGGAGCGGTAGTGACGCTACGTGTCCTGTTGTTGACAACGGGAGTGGTAGTGACGCTACGTGTCCTGTTGTTGACAACGGGAGTGGTAGTGACTCTACGTGTCCTCTTGTTGACAACGGGAGTGGTAGTGACGCTACGTGTCCTGTTGTTGACAACGGGAGTGGTATTGACGCTACGTGTCCTGTTGTTGACAACGGGAGTGGTAGTGACGCTGTGTCCTGTTGTTGACAACGGGAGTGGTAGTGACGCTACGTGTCCTGTTGTTGACAACGGGAGTGGTAGTGACGCTACGTGTCCTGTTGTTGACAACGGGAGTGGTAGTGACGCTACGTGTCCTGTTGTTGACAACGGGAGTGGTAGTGACGCTGTGTCCTGTTGTTGACAACGGGAGTGGTATAGTGACGCTACGTGTCCTGTTGTTGACAACGGGAGTGGTAGTGACGCTACGTGTCCTGTTGTTGACAACGGGAGTGGTAGTGACGCTACGTGTCCTGTTGACTGACAACGGGAGTGGTAATGACGCTACGTGTCCTGTTGTTGACTGACAACGGGAGTGGTAGTGACGCTACGTGTCCTGTTGTTGACTGACAACGGGAGTGGTAGTGACGCTACGTGTCCTGCTGTTGACTGACAACGGGAGTGGTAGTGACGCTACGTGTCCTGTTGACTGACAACGGGAGTGGTAGTGACGCTACGTGTCCTGTTGTTGACTGACAACGGGAGTGGTAGTGACGCTACGTGTCCTGTTGTTGACTGACAACGGGAGTGGTAGTGACGCTACGTGTCCTGCTGTTGACTGACAACGGGAGTGGTAGTGACGCTACGTGTCCTGCTGTTGACTGACAACGGGAGTGGTAGTGACGCTACGTGTCCTGTTGTTAACAACGGGAGTGGTAGTGACGCTACGTGTCCTGTTGTTAACAACGGGAGTGGTAGTGACGCTACGTGTCCTGCTGTTGACTGACAACGGGAGTGGTAGTGACGCTACGTGTCCTGTTGTTAACAACGGGAGTGGTAGTGACGCTACGTGTCCTGTTGTTAACAACGGGAGTGGTAGTGACGCTACGTGTCCTGTTGTTAACAACGGGAGCGGTAGTGACGCTACGTGTCCTGTTGTTAACAACGGGAGTGGTAGTGACGCTACGTGTCCTGTTGTTAACAACGGGAGTGGTAGTGATCACGCTACGTGTCCTGTTGTTAACAACGGGAGTGGTAGTGACGCTACGTGTCCTGTTGTTGACTGACAACGGGAGTGGTAGTGACGCTACGTGTCCTGCTGTTGACTGACAACGGGAGTGGTAGTGACGCTACGTGTCCTGTTGTTAACAACGGGAGCGGTAGTGACGCTACGTGTCCTGTTGTTAACAACGGGAGTGGTAGTGACGCTACGTGTCCTGTTCTTAACAACGGGAGTGGTAGTGACGCTACGTGTCCTGTTGTTGACAACGGGAGTGGTAGTGACGCTACGTGTTCTGTTCTTAACAACGGGAGCGGTAGTGACGCTACGTGTCCTGTTGTTAACAACGGGAGTGGTAGTGACGCTACGTGTCCTGTTGTTAACAACGGGAGCGGTAGTGACGCAACGTGTCCTGTTGTTAACAACGGGAGTGGTAGTGACGCTACGTGTCCTGTTGTTAACAACGGGAGTGTAGTGACGCTACGTGTCCTGTTGTTAACAACGGGAGTGGTAGTGATGCTACGTGTCCTGTTGTTAACAACGGGAGCGGTAGTGACGCTACGTGTCCTGTTGTTAACAACGGGAGTGGTAGTGACGCTACGTGTCCTGCTGTTAACAACGGGAGTGGTAGTGACGCTACGGGTCCTGTTGTTAACAACGGGAGTGGTAGTGACGCTACGTGTCCTGTTGTTAACAACGGGAGCGGTACAGTGATGAAGGTCGTAAGCACGGAAGATTATTACGATGATTGCCGTGTAAAGTGTAGATAGTTTGTGATGAGTATCGCGTGTAATGAAGATATGAAAGATATTTCCATCGATAAAGGGTGTGTGCGTAGTGTAGATGAAACTTTTAAATGAAAGTAAATTAGATTATTTTGGTTGTGTTGGCTAACAGCTGTGTGCGTGTGTGTACTCACCTAGTTGTGCTTGCGGGGTTGAGCTCTGGCTCTTTGGTCTCGCCTCAGGTGTGTGTGTGTGTGTGTGTGTGCGTGTGTGTGTGTGTGTGTGTGTGTGTGTGTGTGTGTGTGGTGTGTGTGTGTGTGTGTGTGTGTGTGTGTGTGTGTACTCACCTAGTTGTACTCACCTAGTTGTGCTTGCGGGGGTTGAGCTCTGGCTCTTTGGTCCCGCCTCTCAACCGTCAATCAACAGGTGTACAGTTTCCTGAGCCTAATGGGCTCTATCATATCTACATTTGAAACTGTGTATGGAGTCAGCCTCCACCACATCGCTTCCTAATGCATTCCATTTGTCAACCACTCTGACACTAAAAAAGTTCTTTCTAATATCTCTGTGGCTCATTTGGGCACTCAGCTTCCACCTGTGTCCCCTAGTGCGTGTGCCCCTTGTGTTAAACAGCCTGTCTTTATCAACCCTGTCGATTCCCCTGAGAATCTTGAATGTGGTGATCATGTCCCCCCTAACTCTTCTGTCTTCCAACGAAGTGAGGTTTAATTCCTGCAGTCGCTCCTCGTAGCTCATACCTCTCAGCTCGGGTACTAGTCTGGTGGCAAACCTTTGAACCTTTTCCAGTTTAGTCTTATGCTTGACTAGATAGGGACTCCATGCTGGAGCCGCATACTCCAGGATTGGTCTGACATATGTGGTATATAATGTTCTGAAAGATTCCTTACACAAGTTTCTAAAGGCCGTTCTTATGTTAGCCAACCTGGCATATGCTGCTGATGTTATCCTCTTGATATGAGCTTCAGGGGACAGGTCTGGCGTGATATCAACCCCCAGGTCTTTCTCTCTCTCTGACTCTTGAAGTATTTCATCTCCCAAATGATACCTTGTATCTGGTCTCCTGCTTCCTACCCCTATCTTCATTACATTACATTTGCTTGGGTTAAACTCTAACAGCCATTTGTTCGACCATTCCTGCAGCTTGTCCAGGTCTTCTTGAAGTCTCAAGCTGTCCTCCTCTGTCTTAATCCTTCTCATAATTTTGGCGTCGTCAGCAAACATTGAGAGGAATGAGTCTATACCCTCTGGGAGATCATTTACGTATATCAGAAACAGGATAGGTCCAAGTACAGAGCCCTGTGGGACTCCACTGGTGACTTCACGCCAGTCTGAGGTCTCACCCCTCACTGTAACTCTCTGTTTCCTATTGCTTAGGTACTCCCTTATCCACTGGAGCGCCCTACCTGTTACTCCTGCCTGTTCCTCCAGCTTATGCATCAACCTTTTATGGGGTACTGTGTCAAAGGCTTTCCGACAGTCCAAAAAAATGCAGTCCGCCCACCCTTCTCTTTCTTGCTTAATTCTTGTCACCTGATCGTAGAATTCTATCAATCCTGTAAGGCAAGATTTACCCTCCCTGAACCCATGTTGATGGGTTGTCACGAAGTCTCTTCTCTCCAGATGTGTTACTAGGTTTTTTCTCACAATCTTCTCCATCACCTTGCATGGTATACAAGTTAAGGACACTGGCCTGTAGTTCAGTGCCTCTTGTCTGTCACCCTTTTTGTATATTGGTACTACATTAGCAGTCTTCCATATTTCTGGTAGGTCCCGTTTCCAGTGACTTACTATACACTATGGAGAGTGGTAAGCAAAGTGCTCCTGCACACTCTTTCAATACCCATGGCGAGATTGTGGTGTGTGTGTGTGTGTGGTGTGTGTGTGTGTGTGGTGTGTGTGTGTGTGTGTGTGTGTGTGTGTGTGTGTGTGTGTGTACTCACCTAGTTGTGCTTGCACAACTGTTACTGTAAGCAACATGTGAGTCATAACACTCACCCTCCACCCCCTTACTCTAAGCACCAAATGATTCATAAATACTCACCCACCACGTTACTGTAAGTGTCCATTGAATTTTTACTATTAATTCTAACTAATAATAACTCCCAGATCCCTTTCGCAATCCAACTTCGCAATTTCAACTCCATCTAGCTAGTATCTTGTAACCCTATCATCATTACCTTGCTTCAAAACATTACATTTGTCCGCACTTAACTACATGCGGCATAAACTGCAAGTTTCTGAAGTATGTTCTGACATTTGCCAGAGTAGAGTATGCAGCTGACAGTATTTTATTTATATGAGCCTCTGGAGTTAGGTTTGGTGTTATGTCCACTCCCAGGTCATTTTCTCTAGACGTTATAGGAAGGTAGTTTCCCTTCATCGTATATTGGCCTTTCGGTTTCCTGGCTCCTGTCCCCATTTCAATCACCTTGCACTTGTTATTGTTGAACTCTAGCAGCCATTACTCGGACCAGCTCTGCAACCTGTTCAAGTCATCCTGGAGAATCTTACAATCCTCATCTGTCTCAACTATTCTCATTAGTTTGGCGTCCTTTTACTGTGTAGTTTAGTGGCTCCTGTGTCCTTTCATTCTGGCACATTGGCACTACATTGGCTGTCTTTCATTCCTTTGGCAACTCCCTCTTCTTTTTTTTTACTTTTGAATCGAAGAGTTAATTGGAGGCTCATGACCGCAGGAACATCTTTCAGTCTCCACAAATGTTGAACTCTATTTGATCCCAGCAGTATGGGATCCCAGCAGTATGTTGGCATTTGATCCCACAGTATGTTGGTTGGGGAGTGTTTATGACTCACATGTTGTTTACAGTGTACTCACCTAATTGTGCATGTGGGGTTGAGCTGTGGCTCTTTGATCCTACCTTTCAACTGTCAATCAACTGTTGTACTGATTTCTTGTACTACTTGGCTCAATCAAATCTATATTTAAAACTATGTAGGGAGTCAGCCTCCACCTCATCAATGCTTAATGCATTTCATTTGTTAACTTCTCTGACACTGAAAAAATTCTTTCTAATGTCTCTGTGGTTCATTTGGGTGTGTAAGTGTGTGAGTGTGAGTGTGAGTGTGAGTGTGAGTGTGAGTGTGAGTGGTGGGTCAGTGTTTATGACTCACATGTTGCTTACAGTAACGTGGTGGGTGAGTGTTCATGATCCTTATGTTGGTTAGAGTAAGGCAGTGGATGAGTGCTTATGGTCCGAATGTTATAGTAAAGTTAGATACAATGTGTTTTATAACTTTATGTGATTCGTTAAACCTTATTGAAAACCTGATTTAATATGTTACTTTTTATTGAAGTACTGTTGGATATCTGGGCTTTGACTCACATATAGAATTATTAATTAAGAGAATTAATATACTCGAAGGACCACCCACTTTTGAGAAAAGAGGGAAAACAAATAAAGGGATTATGAGATTGACACTATAGAACCAGAGCCTATGTATGTTAAATTATTTAACAATCACTTAAAGAGAATGAATATACTGTATTACTAATTATTAAAGTTAAAGGCCTCAAATATCACATTGGGGTGGAGTGTATTTCTAGAAATTCATATATATCGTAGGAGCCAGTGTGGTTCGTCACGCAGTTCATTAATGAGGTTAGTCCTAAAATAATTGAATCTTAATGGCATAGGTAGATTCTAAAGGGTATCCATAGAAATAGTTCAATGCAAAATGTATTGAGTACTGTGCCACAGATACAATTTACCTTTCGCTTTCTCATATTTCATCCCCCTCTTTTGGCCCCATGCCTCCCCCTCATATGAATAATATGGAACCAAGTCATAGACAATTAACCGAACCTTGACATTAGTCAAAGAAGTGCTGTACGAACACATAGATTACTCTGCTCGTAGCTGTGAGACCACTTTCCAGCTAACTCCGTTCACCTACGCATAGTCGTGATCCTCAAGTAAGTCCAATACCCCCCCCTATTCCCCTTTAGCTACTTCAACTGACCTAGAGTAAACACCAGACCTGTGCATAAACTCGTGTGTAGAATGAAGGAAGAAAGGCGTGGTTTATCCTCGTCTACACGATGTAATCAGGGAAATTTGAGAAGCATTTGACTAGGCTAGAAACTCTTTTCCAAGTATTTTCACCATGAAATTGGCAAAATGAAAAGTTGATACCAGAAACCTCAACACTTGTAGTTGGGGTCGCTTACTCTCCTAAACGACAGGCTACACACAAAATATACTCAAGAGTGATCCATCAGACTAAAATGTATATTATACGTAGGCGTGTTGAATACTAAGAAAGCCTGCCGATATGCGCTTCCTGCCTAGTCCCTTGAACGTATCGACTGCACTGTTGTGGACGTGTGATTGCGGGGACGTGACTCATCTTTGTAGGAAGCTCGCTACATGAACAGTTTCTAACCTGGCTGGGAGACCACGTGATGTGTTGCAAATGGCTGCCGCTTGTGGAGAGGCACAGTGGGCAATACACCATGACAGCCCGGGATGCCTTGTGAAGAGTGCGGGTGCAGGCTCCCTCCCTGTCTCCCCCAAAGCCCGGATCACGCATGCGCAGAAACGCTCATAGCGATCCCGGACTTAAACAAATTCGGTTTACTATTAATTTTGGGGGGAACTGAAGGAGTAAGCAATTTATTAACCTAACATCACCACAAATAAAATATATTGGATAAATAATACCCTTAGCGTGCATAAAGGCACATATGATCTAACCTTTAACCATTTAGCACGAGAATTGAACGAGAAAGGGTTGGACGGGTATGTTATATTTACGCCACCAGTAAATATTTACTGGAATAATTAATTTAATTAAATACTCGAGCTCAGTACACATAAGTATGTGAAATGATTATTTCTTTCATAAAGAACATTAATTTTAGAAAGATCAGAGTAATTAACTATGACACATCTGATACTCCTTCTCACAACATGTCCGAGGGCGACGCCAAGTTTTTACACTGTCGTTCCTTCACGGATCGTCACTATCCTGACTACGCAATAACTTTGGCAAATATGCTTCCGCAGGGGTAAACATAATGAATTAAATTCTAACATCAATTTACGATATCCAGTGTAGTAATTACTATGGGGTTAATACAATAATGATGCATTATAATACATAAAATGAGTGTACTTTGATTTTTTTATTATTATTTTTTACAGGCAAAGCATGCAATTTAAATAACATAAAAAAAAATCCAAGACACCCTCATAGAAACACATACAAAACAAAAAAGACCGGCCAGAAAGGGCCGACAGCACATGTACAAAACAAAAATACAAACCTTAGCGATAAATGCATGAT
>WNGS01034744.1:0-17053 GCA_020271785.1 Procambarus virginalis | reverse complement strand
CCATCACCGATCCTTGAGGTACTCCACTCGTTCTGTTCGCCAGTGCGACTTCTTTCGTCCTTACCATTACCCCTGGCTCCTTCCTGTTAGTAGTTCTTCACCCATGCTAGGGCCTTTCCATTACTCCTGCCTGTCTCTCAAGTTTGTAAAGCAGTCTCATGTGCGGTCGGTACTGTTTCAAAGCTTTTGGCAGTCCAGAAATATGCAGTGTGCCCAGGCTTTCTCTGCTGCCTTATCCTTGTTACTTTGTCATAGAATTATAAAAAGTTTGTTAGGCAGGATTCCCTGTCCAGAACCCATGTGGTGCTTGTTTACAAACCAATGCTCTCCAGGTGCTCAACAAGTCTAGCCTAATTATTCTTTCAAGTGTGTGTGTGTGTGTGTGTGTGTGTGTACTCACCTATATGTACTCACCTATATGTGTCTGCAGGATCGAGCATTGACTCTTGGATCCCGCCTTTCGAGCATCAGTTGTTTACAGCAATGACTCCTGTCCCATTTCCCTATCATACCTGGTTTTAAAATTATGAATAGTATTTGCTTCCACAACCTGTTCCTTGAGTGCATTCCATTTTCCCACTACTCTCACGCTAAAAGAAAACTTCCTAACATCTCTGTGACTCATCTGAGTTTCCAACTTCCATCCATGTCCCCTCGTTCTGTTACTATTCCGTGTGAACATTTCGTCTATGTCCACTCTGTCAATCCCTCTGAGTATTTTATACGTTCCTATCATGTCCCCTCTCTCCCTTCTTCTTTCTAGTGTCGTAAGGCACAGTTCCCTCAGGCGCTCCTCATACCCCATCCCTCGTAGCTCAGGGACGAGTCTCGTTGCAAACCTCTGAACCTTTTCCAGTTTCATTATATGCTTCTTCAGATGGGGACTCCATGATGAGGCGGCATACTCTAAGACTGGCCTCACGTAGGCAGTGTAAAGCGCCCTAAATGCCTCCTTGCTTAGGTTTCTGAATGATGTTCTAACTTTTGCCAGTGTCGAGTACGCTGCTGTCGTTATCCTATTTATATGTGCCTCAGGAGATAGATTAGGTGTTACGTCCACACCCAGGTCTCTCTCGCGCGTCGTCACAGGTAGACTGTTCCCCTTCATTGTGTACTGACCCTTTGGTCTCCTATCTCCTAGTCCCATTTCCATAACTTTACATTTGCTCGTGTTGAATTCCAGTAGCCATTTCTCTGACCATCTCTGCAACCTGTTCAGGTCTTCTTGGAGGATCCTGCAATCCTCATCTGTCACAACTCTTCTCATCAACTTTGCGTCATCCGCAAACATCGACATGTAGGACTCTACACCCGTAAACATATCGTTAACATATACAAGAAATAGAATTGGTCCCAGTACCGATCCTTGTGGTACTCCACTTGTTACTGTTCGCCAGTCCGACTTCTCGCCCCTTACCGTAACTCTTTGGCTCCTTCCTGTTAGGTAGTTCCTTATCCATGCTAGGACCTTTCCCCCTACCCCCGCCTGCCTCTCGAGTTTGAACAGCAGTCTCATGTGCGGTACTGTATCAAAGGCTTTTTGGCAGTCCAGAAATATGCAGTCTGCCCAACCATCTCTGTCCTGTCTTATCCTCGTTATTTTATCATAGAATTCCAGAAGGTTTGTTAGGCACGATTTCCCTGTCCAGAACCCATGTTGATGTTTGTTCACAAACCTAACGTTCTCCAGGTGCGCAACCAGTCGTAGCCTAATTATTCTTTCCAGTATTTTACAGGGGATGCTTGTCAGTGATACAGGTCTATAGTTAAGTGCCTCCTCCCTATCGCCTTTCTTGAAGATCGGCACGACATTTGCCTTCTTCCAGCAACTGGGCAATTCTCCCGACATAAGTGACTCATTAAAGATCATCGCCAGAGGCACGCTGAGGGCCTGCGCCGCTTCTTTTAGTATCCACGGTGATACTTTGTCTGGTCCTACTGCTTTAGATGCATCTAGAGTTGTCAACTGTTTCATTACCTCTTCTGCTGTCACCTCTATATCTGATAGTCTTTCATCTAGGGTAACCCCTTCCAACAATGGGAGCTGCTCGGGCTCGGTAGTGAACACTCCATGGAAACTGGCATTCAGTGCCTCACAGATTTCCTTGTCATTTTCAGTATATGCCCCCTCTGCCTTCCTTAGCCTTGTCACTTGGTCGTTCACCGACATTTTCCTTCTTATATGACTGTGTAGTAGCTTAGGTTGTTTTTTGCTTTGATTGCAATATCGTTCTCATAGTCCCTTTCCGATGTTCGTCTTATGTTAATGTAATCGTTCCTAGCTCTGTTGCATCTGATCCTGTTGTCCTCTGTCCTTTGTCTTCTGAACTTCCTCCACTCCCGCCTGCTGGCCTTTTTGCTTCCTGACACTGTCTATTAAACCAAGGGTTATTATATTCCTTCTTATTTTTTCCCTTTACTGTTGGTATAAATCTCTCTTCGGCCTCTTGGCATTTCTGTATGACTAGGTCCATCATATCTTGGACTGTTTTTCCTCTAATTTCTTCCTCCCACTGCACTTCTCCCAGATAGTCCCTTATCCTCCTATAGTCCCCTTTCCTGTAGTCAACTCTCCTTTCCCAGATCTCTTGTCCCATCGTCATAAGTTTGAATTCCATCATGTAGTCAAAGACTAGGACACAATGGTCACTGGCCCCTAGAGGTATTTCATGCTCCAAATTCTCGATATCTTCTACGTTCTGGGTGAAAATCAGGTCTAATAGGCTCGGTGCATCTCCTCCTCTTTCCCTTGTGTCTTCCTTCACATGCTGTGTTAGGAAATTCCTGTCTATAACATCTACTAATTTTGCTCCCCACGTTTCGTCCCCTCCATGGGGATTCCTTGATTCCCAATTTATCTCTCCATGATTTAGGTCCCCCATGACCAGCAGCTTCGCTCTCATTCTGTGGGCTAGTGTTGCTGCCTTCTGCAGTTCATCTATGCATGCCTTGTTGTTGTCATCATACTCCTGCCTGGGTCTTCTACTGTTTGGTGGGGGATTGTAGATTACTAAGATCACAATCTTCCTCCCATCTACTGTTAGAGTTCCATGTATGAAGCTTGTGCTCTCATTGGTAACCTGATTTCCCAGGTCTTCAAACTGCCATTTCCGCTTTATTAGGAGTGCCACTCCCCCTCCCTGTCTCTGTGTCCTCTCTTTTCTTATCACCTGGTACCCTTCAGGAAAGATTGCATCTGAGATCATGTCATTAATTTTAGTTTCCACAATTGCAACTATGTCAGGATCTGCCTCACTCACTCTTTCTTTTACCTCTTCTGCTTTATTAGATACCCATCAGCATTGGTGTACCATACCTTGAGACTCTTCATGGAAACTCCTGTTCCAGGGTTCCCCTGTCTCTGGGGGTCTGGGGGGATCTGGGGGGGTCTGGGGGGTGACTGGGGGCAGGGGGGACCTGGGGGATCTGGGGGTGTCTGGGGGATGACTGGGGGTGGGGAGGGTCCGGGGGGTGTAAGGGGGGGTCGGGGGGTGTATGGGGGGTGAAAGAGATCGGGAGGGGTGCTTGGGGGGCTACTGGGGCTGGGCTTCTAGGGAGGTAGGTAGGAGGGTTTGGGGTAGGGCCTGGGTAGGTAGGTCTGGGGTAGGAAGGGCATACTGGGTCTGAAGATTGGGGAGGGTCTGATAGGCATAGTGGGGTTGGAGGATAGCGTAAGGTTGGGAGTCAGATAGAGGTTGAGAGGTCGGGAGGGGGAAGGATAGAGGGGTGGGAGGAACCTCCCACCCCCCTCGCAAGGGTGGGGGGTCACATGGAAGGAGAGGGGATGAGGAGGGGTGAGGGCTGGGTAGGTTTGGGGTTGAGGGGATGAGGGCAGGGGGGTTTTTGGGGTTGAGGGGATGAGGGCTGGGTGGGTTTTGGGGTTGAGGGGATGAGGGCTGGATGGATTTGGGGGTTGAGGGGATGAGGGGGTCCTTGGAATGTGGGGTGAATTTGACTGCAGTGAGGTCAGAAGGGTCAAGGGAGGTGTTGGGGAGATAAGCAGGGAAGGAGGGCTGATTTGGGGAGGGAGTGATTTGAGAATCAGTTGTGAACTGGTTATCCTGGGGTGGATTAGCAGTGGGGTGCGTAACTACGCTCAAACGGGTAGAACTGTATCGTGGGGTTTGCTTGCTCTGTGGGCTATCTGCTCCTCCTTTGTCATGAATTTGTCAATATATACGTTGAAGTAACTTTCGCTACCTCTGAGCAAGTGTTTGTGATTCAGTATGTAATCAACTGCCTCTTCGTTGGTGAACTGCACCAGGACAGGACGTTTCCTGTTACAGTTGTATGGTCCAATGCGGCGGTGGACTTCTACCTCATTCCCTGCCATATGGGCTCTCATGTCCCTCAAAATCCCCTGTAGCTCCAAATCCTCAATCTCCATCCTTTCCTGCCTGGATGGTGCCCTGACTTCAAGTAATCCATGAATTATGATTGTCCTCTTTCTCAGGTCAGGGTCATGCTGGTAGCCCCTCCCTGGCTGACCCCCACCCCTCCCACTCCCGCTCCTCCACCTACTCCTACTACCCCTTCCCCTGCCAAGCCTCCCCTATGCCTGCCAAATTCATTAGTAAGTCTAGTTATTTCTCCTTGCCATTCTACCCTGCTCTTCCTGATTTCCTCTTGAATATACTCCATAAACTCTTGTTTGAGTCTTTGAACCTCGTCCTGTATCTTGTTAAAGATTTCACTTTTAATCCCCTGGATTAGATCACCTACCCAAACATCCCTCTTCTCTACAAATTTCCCAATCATCTTCTCCACAAACCTATCTTCTTCTTCAATCATAATACTGCTGGACCTAGACGCCCTTCCTGACCTAGTCATTGCTATAATCCAACTTTACGCACAGGGGGTTCCAAGTATCTTACCGTCCTGCTAACACAATAGGTGAGTGAATCTCCAGGAGTCTCCCACGTGGTATTGCTGCCGATGGGGTGAGGTCACGGTCAGAGGTCAGGTCCACTCTGCTCACTGCCACAGTACTTCCTGCATCAACTATTTTCAATTACGCTACTTATACTGTTTTTCTTCACTACCTTATGGTTTGGTCAAAACCCAAGGGTTTTTTCATTCCTTGTACACACTTTTTCACTTCGAAGTTGCCCGATTACCCCTCCCACGCCACTAGTGAACCAGGAGCTCCCAAACCCACGTCCACTCGACACGATGGTCACAGTAAAAGTGTGTGTGTGTGTGTGTGGTGTGTGTATGTGGATGTATGTATGTATGTATGTATGTATGTATGTATGTTTGTATGTATGTACGTACATATGTATGTATACGTGTATGTATGTGTGTATGTGTGTGCAAGAATGTCGCACATTGAAATGTGTTCATGTGATTATAATACTTTACCATATGTAAAAAAATGTTTGTAACTATTTGTCAGTCCATTCCCTCTGTGCCTGACTGCCTGCCTGCTAAAACTTGTCCACTCAATATGCTGTTGAATTCCTATCTCCAGAAATCACTTACCGTTAATTCATACATTATTAATCAAATGAAGTGGTTAACAAGAATTTACATATTTCAGGCACCTACTTTCCTTCTAACATGAATCACAATAACTAATACTCTCAGCTCAGTCCCAAACACTTTTCTTATTCGTTCCTAAACACCTCACCATATATAACCTTTCTCAAAAAAATAAGTTTAAATACCTAACTGCCAACCCTCCCTTTCTCCTCCCCCCAACAACCCATGATGACCCAAGGGAGCACCCCTGGACCCCACCTACCAACAACATCCCCCCCCCAACGGTGGCCACCATATCTCTACAACCCCCAACGTTACCCCCCCCCCCATTCCCGTCAAACAGAGAAAATGGCGGCGATAACGTTATATTTACACAGCCAAACCGTTCCCTTCATTTGGACACAGAACACTAAATATTAATTAATAAACATACACACATGTCAGTTGGCCTAATTCTCCTATATTCATTCATGACACTGCTTCACTGGACTGCAACCTCATCGAATAACGCTGCCATGTATTTCTAAATGTCAACACAAACTCTCAACTTCACATGTCAATCATTGCAATTGTTTAAAAATAGACACTAACTAACCCTGCTTGCTCCGAGGTATAAATACAGGTGCCAAATTTGATTCAGAAGGCAACTCCAGCGTAGCCTAGTCGGATAGAACATGTTCTTAATCCGGATAGACCTGCGTTCGAGTCTGTCGCAACGGTTGCAACTACTGGCCACAGATAGATATCTGTGATGTCCTCTTCTTGATATATGATTTGTCCAACAAATCTCATAATTTCGCATAATATTGCGTTTTTAAGCAAGTTTTCTTGCATTTTGTTTCGTACTAAGATTAATCGAATTTAGCAATATTTTTGACGTTTATCATCCTCTGTTTTGATGAGATTTAAACCAAATATCAACGATTTAGGCAATATTTTACCGTTTTTCCACCTTTTTATGAATTTTAAGTTCATTGGTAATAATTAAAAAAATATACGATAAATATGATGCAAAAACGTAGTATATTGAAAATTAACCTTTAATAATTTTTTCAATTAACCATATTTTCCTTGGTAAAATAGTAAGATATTGATTAGGAGTGAAATTCTGTTCTTACTGCATATTTCGACGTTTGATCCGGATTAGAGCGGTTTTACGTGCACATTTTCTTTCGGTAATATAAACGGAAAATCATGAACATTTTAGTTAATTCTAATGAAAACACATTGATTTTTTAATTTGTATTGGAAACAATATTTTCATAGGCCTTTTTAATGGGCTAAATAACACGAAACCTTGCTTGATGATTTGAAGAAAAAACCTTCAAATTTGGTTATATTGTGACTTTCAACGTTTTTTATGTATGTGATTTAGGTAAAAATATTCGAATATACCAATATTTCGATGCTACTTTACGTTTTATCACGATATATGATTGGTCCAACAAATCTCAGAATTTCGCATAATATTGCGTTTTTGGCAAGCTTTCTTGCAATTTGTTTCGTACTAAAAATCATCGAATTTAGCAATATTTTGACGTTTATAAGGCTCTGTTTCTTGACAAGATTTAAACCAAATGTCAAGGATTTAGGCAATATTTTGCAGTTTTTCCACGTTTTTATGAATTTTCAGTTTATTGTTATTAATTCAATAAATATATGATAAATAAGATGCCGACACGTAATTGAATGCAAATTAACCTTAAATACTCTATTTCGGTCATCATTTCTTCCTCGTTAAAATAGTAGGTAAGATATTGATTAGGAGAGAAATTTTGTTTTTATTGCATATTTCGACGTTTGAGCCGGATTAGAGCGGTTTTACAAGCATATCTTCTTTCGGTAATATAAACGGAAAATCATGAACATTTTAGGTAATTCTAATGGAAACACATTTATTTTTATAATTTGTTTTGGAAACTATATTTTCATATGCCTTTTTAATGGGCTAAATAACACGAAACTTTGATATATGATTTGAAGTAGAAATCTTCAAATTTTGTAATATAGTGGGGTTTTCAAAGTTTTTCACGTAGTGAGATTTTAGTGAAAAAATATTCGATTATGTCAATATTTCGATACTACTTCACGTTTTCTCACGATATATGATTTGTCCAACAAATCTCATAATTTCGCATAATATTGCGTTTTTAAGCAAGTTTTCTTGCATTTTGTTTCGTACTAAAATTAATCGAATTTAGCAATATTTTGACGTTTATCATCCCCTTTTCCTTGATGAGGTTTAAACCAAATGTCCACGATTTAGGCAATATTTTTTCGTTTTTCTACGTTTTTATGAATTTTGAGTTTATTGTTATTAATTCAATAAATATACGATAAATATGAAGCAAAACCGTAAATGATTGCAAATTAACCTTAAACATTTTAATTTTAATCAACCATTTCCTCCTCGTTAAAATAGTGAGCAAGATCTTGATTAGGAGAAAAATTCTGTTTTTATTGCATATTTCGACGTTGCAGCCGGAGTAGAGCCGTTTTACGTGTACATCTTCGTACGGTAATATAAACGGAAAATCAGCAACATTTTGGGTAATTCTAATTGAAACACATTGATTTTAATCATTTGTATTGGAAACAACTTTTTCCAATGTCTTTTAATGAACTAAATGTACGAAACCTTGCTTTGTGATTTGAAGTAAAATTCTTCAAATTTGGTAAGATTCTTATACGTGCTGGCTTTTTCAAAGTTTTTCACGTAGTGTGATTTTCGGGAAAAATATTCGAATTTATCAATATTTTCATACTACTTCATGTTTTCTCACGATATATGATTTGAGCAACAAGTCTCAGAATTTCACACAATATTGTGTTTTTAAGCAAGTTTTCTTGCATTTTGTTACGTACTAAAAATCATCGAATTTAGCAATATTTCCCCTTTTCCTTGATGAGATTTAAACCAAATATCAACGATTTGTCCACGAGAGAAGCAATCCATGTCTAGATATAAATTGCACAATTCTAAAGCATGGCCCTGAGCTTTGTTGATGGTGATTGCAAACGGCATTCGAATTGGAAATTACAATATCTTAAGTTCAAATGGCATATCTGTTGGAATAATAGGAAAGCGAGGAATAAGGACATCTTCACCATTGAAAGGTCCTGTCATGATTCTTGCTTCTGCGACGTTGTTGTTTATTTTTTTACTGCAAGGTGCGTGGCCTTGCAAAGTTTTTGGTTGGTTGATATTTCGCAACATAATGATTGGAAAGTCGAATTTCAATTGACGTACGTGTGTTGGTATCCATGGTAGATCGAGTGAATTCAACAATTTTGTTGGATAATTAACCGCTTCATCTGCTTCCTCAACAGTATCGACAGACTTGTATGTGACTGCCTTGCTTTGGATGTTAGACGGGATAATATTGTTTCGTTCGTAGACATCTTTGTTTTTGACCGCAAGAATAGCTCGATCACTCAGCCAATCCTGATTCTTATAATTGGTTTGAATATTGGGAAACATTTTTTCAACCAATTCTTCTTTTGACGTCATTAAATTCTAGAAGTTATGAGGCAATGAAATTCGTCCTGAGGTCAGATCAACCGGCACGTTTCCGTTCCCAGTTTCTAGAAATAGATGTGTGAATATCTCAGCTGATGGATCGTTTTGAAGCTGGACACGCATATTTGTAGTTAATTTTAACGTGTATACGTGGCGCCACAAAGTAGAGTATTTCAGTGTAGGATTTATTTCGTCCGCTGGTGTTAATAGAGTAATTACAAGTAATGTTTGCCTGTAATCTTCTGCAAGCAATATTAATGCGTTCCCAAATGGTCTGATGTTTCCACGCAAATGATCGATCAAGAGCCTCGAGCGAATTTTTGTGGGCCATTGTACATTCATCCCAAACAATAAGTT
Organism: Procambarus virginalis; assembly: GCA_020271785.1. Taxonomy (NCBI): domain Eukaryota; kingdom Metazoa; phylum Arthropoda; class Malacostraca; order Decapoda; family Cambaridae; genus Procambarus; species Procambarus virginalis. Next base: position 7,695 of record WNGS01034744.1, on the reverse strand, counting down.
TGCGTTTCTTCAATATTTTTTCCATGCCAGATCGTTTGGAAATGTTGCACGTGAGAGTTTCAATGAATTGCATTCATTGAAAATGAATGCATGTGTGAGTTTCAAAGCAGAAGTAGCAGTTCTTCCATTTGGTAGCAATGTCGCAGCTACACAAGGACTATGCAAGAGCTAAGGTTATGCCATTTTGTGAACGAAATGCTGCCAAAATCAATCTAATTAGGAAGGTTTTACCAGTTCCTCCTGGCGCATCGAAAAGATTTCTCCAAGCCCGTTATTGACAGTTTGAATTATTTTATTGTAAACGCCTTTTCGCTCAAGTGTTAGCTTTGGAATATTTGATTGCACATATGACAAAAGATCACCCATGTTGTAATTTTGTTCACGACGCAATTCTACATCGAACGAAGTAGCAGCAGATCGATTCGGTGAAGGCATTTCCAATTGATTGAGAACTTTGTTTGCGATTTCTAAGCACAAATCTTCAATCATTATCAACGCTTCGTTGTAGATTTTGCTATGAAATCCATGTTCATATATGAATTTTCCTTGTGTATTCGACGGATAATATCTACAGCCATGTGTGATTTATATTCCTCCCATAACTCTAATAGATATAAAGGTGACCAGACGAGTAAATACGATTGCAAACAATGCACAAATTTGATTTGGATGTGACGTGTTAGACGCATATTAATGCATACATCCCAGTGTCGGTCGTTCTCCAATAAAGTGTCAGTCGTTCTCCACAGAAAGTGGCGTGTGTAAAGCTGTTGACAAATCTCAGTTACTGGAAAGACGTTGGACCGGGCACATTCACCAACAACATGCGAAGAAAGAAGCATTCATCTTGATTGGGATGCACGGTGTACAGTCTTCTTATCATAGTTTATTTGAATATGCCAAGTTGTCCGTCGACTTGCTCTTCTCGTTTGCGCCGTTCAAATAATTTTCTACTGGCATTCCATGTGTAATACGTAGGCACTTCCGAATTCAGTAGTGTTTTCGCAAACACGCCATTTTGACATAATGTGAAGACAGCAGTTAACGTTGTAACCGGTGGATTCATAGCAGCTGTTGCACATTTGCAGGTGTGAAATAAACGTGTTGTCCATTTTCTAGATTTCAAAACAAAAAACATTTTCAAAACATTGAGTCGGGGGACAGGCAGTGTATATTTACACTTGTTAGGCTTATAACTCCCCAAGGTGACTAGTGACTAATCCTCACTCACTCACAAGGATGCAAGTATCTTACTAACTCGTAGATAACTATTTAGTGCTAGGTGAATAGAGGCATTAGGTGAAAGGATGTTTGGATATGCTCTCTTAGGCTTCATATAGTCAATACATCATTGAGTCGGGGGACAGGCAATTTATAAATACACATGTTAGGCTTATAACACCTACCCCACAAGGTCCAACTAGTGACTAACCCTCACTCACTCACCATGATGCAAGTAGCTTACTAACTCCTAGATCACCTAGGAGTTATCCTAACCTAAATCACCGCATTAAGTAATTGCCATATTTTCGGTATAAAATGTCGTAATTTCAAACTGTGATTACGTGCAGAGAGCCAGAATTTGGCTCCAAATTGTTGCTCAGGCATGGAACTTGACAAATTTGGCAAATTTTGAAAACTGCAGGGGGGTTTGGGCTGAATGTGACCCATCGCCGTTCTTAGTAATTGCCTTATTTTCGGTATAAAAATTCGTAATTTGGAACTGCGAATACGTGCAGAGGGCCACAATTTGGCACCAAAATTACTCTCAGGCGTTGAATTTGGGATGTTTGGGGTATTAAGAAACTGCAGGGAGGTTAGGGCAAAATGTGATTCATTGCTGCTTTCAGATATTGCCATATTCTTGGTATAAAATGTCGTAATTACAAGCTGCGAATACATGCAGAGTGCCAGAATTTGGCTCTAAAATATGGCTCAAGCGTTGAATTTGGCATGTTTGGGATATTTTTAAAACTGAAGAGGGGTTTGACAAAATGTCACTAATCGCTGCTTTCAGTAATTGCCATATTTTCGGTATAAAATGTCGTAATTTCAAACTGCGAATACGTGTAGAGAGCCAGAATTTGGCTCCAAATTATGGCTCAGGCGTCGAATTTGGGATGTTTGGGATATTTTGAAATCTGCAGGAGGGTTTGGGCAGAATGTGACCCATCGCCGTTTACAGTATTTGGCATATTTCCGGTATAAAAGTCGTAATTTCAAACTGCGAATACGTGCGGAGAGCAATATTTTGGCTCTAAAATATGGCTCCGGCGTCGAATTTGGGGTGTTTGGGATATTTTGAAAACTGGAGGTGGGGTTTGGGCAAAATGTGACCCTTCGCCGCTTTCAGTAATTGGCATAATTTCGGTATAATAGTCGTAATTTCAAACTGAGAATACGGCAGAGAGCCAGAATTTGGCTCCAAAATATGGCTAGGCGTCGATTTTTTTATGTTTGGGATATTTTGAAAACGGCAGGGTGGTTGGGAAGAATGTGACTCATCGCTTCTTTCAGTAATTGCCATATTCTTGGTATAAAATGTCGTAATTACAAACTGCGAATACATGTAGAGAGCCAAAATTTGGCTCCAAATAATGGCTCAGGCGTCGAATTTGGGGTGGTTGGGATATTATGAAAACTTTCGGGAGGTTTGGGCAAAATGTGACCCTTCGCAGCTCTCAGTAATTGGCATATTTTCGGTTTAAAAAGACGTAATTTCAAACTACGAATACGTGCAGAGAGCCAGAATTTGGCTCCAAATAATGGCTCAGGCGTCGAATTTGGGATGTTAGGAATATTTTGAAAACTGCAGGAGGGTTTGGGCAGAATGTCACCCATCGCTGCTCTCAGTAATTGGCATATTTTCGAAATAAAAAGACGTAGTTTCCAACTGCGAATACCTGTAGAGAGCCAGAATTTGGCTACAAATAATGGCTCAGGTGTCGAATTTGGGATGTTTGGGATATTTTGAAAACTGCAGGAGGGTTTGGCAGAATGTGACCCATTGCTGCTCTCAGTAATTGGCATATTTTCGATATAAAAAATAGTAATTTCAAACTGTGAATACGTGCAGAGAGCCAGAATTTGGCTCTAAAATATGGCTCAGGCGTCGAGTTTGGGATGTTTAGGATATTTTGAAAACTGGTGGGGGGTTTATGCAAAATGTGACCCATCACCGCATTCAGTAATTGCCGTATTTTCGGTATAAAATGTCGTAATTTCAAACTGCGAATACGTGTAGAGAGCCAGAATTTGGCTCCAAATTATGGCTCAGGCGTCGAATTTGGGATGTTTGGGATATTTTGAAATCTGCAGGAGGGTTTGGGCAGTATGTGACCCATCGCCGTTTACAGTAATTGGCATATTTCCGGTATAAAAAATCGTAATTTCAAACTGCGAATACGTGCGGAGAGCAATATTTTGGCTCTAAAATATGGCTCCGGCGTCGAATTTGGGGTGTTTGGGATATTTTGAAAACTGGAGGTGGGGTTTGGGCAAAATGTGACCCTTCGCCGCTTTCAGTAATTGGCATAATTTCGGTATAAATAGTCGTAATTTCAAACTGCGAATACGTGCAGAGAGCAAGAATTTGGCTCCAAAATAAGGCTCAGGCGTCGAATTTTTTATGTTTGGGATATTTTGAAAACGGCAGGGTGGTTTGGGAAGAATGTGACACATCGCTGCTTTCAGTAATTGCCATATTCTTGGTATAAAATGTCGTAATTACAAACTGCGAATACATGTAGAGAGCCAAAATTTGGCTCCAATTATTGGCTCAGGCGTCGAATGTGGGGTGTTTGGGATATTACGAAAACTTTCGGGAGGTTTGGGCAAAATGTGACCCTTCGCAGCTCTCAGTAATTGGCATATTTTCGGTTTAAAAGACGTAATTTCAAACTACGAATACGTGCAGAGAGCCAGAATTTGGCTCCAAATAATGGCTCAGGCGTCGAATTTGAGATGTTAGGGATATTTTGAAAACTGCAGGAGGTTTGGGCAGAATGTCACCCATCGCCGCTCTCAGTAATTGGCATATTTTCGAAATAAAAAGACGTAATTTCCAACTGCGAATACGTGTAGAGAGCCAGAATTTGGCTACAAATAATGGCTCAGGGGTCGAATTTGGGATGTTTGGAATATTTTGAAAACTGCAGGAGGGTTTGGCAGAATGTGACCCATTCCTGCTCTCAGTAATTGGCATATTTTCGATAAAAAAATTAGTATTTCAAACTGTGAATACGTGCAGAGAGCCAGAATTTGGCTCTAAAATATGGCTCAGGCGTCGAGTTTGGGATGTTTAGGATATTTTGAAAACTGGTGGGGGGTTTATGCAAAATGTGACCCATCACCGCATTCAGTAATTGCCGTATTTTCGGTATAAAATGTCGTAATTTCAAACTGCGAATACGTGTAGAGAGCCAGAATTTGGCTCCAAATTATGGCTCAGGCGTCGAATTTGGGATGTTTGGGATATTTTGAAATCTGCAGGAGGGTTTGGGCAGTATGTGACCCATCGCCGTTTACAGTAATTGGCATATTTCCGGTATAAAAAATCGTAATTTCAAACTGCGAATACGTGCGGAGAGCAATATTTTGGCTCTAAAATATGGCTCCGGCGTCGAATTTGGGGTGTTTGGGATATTTTGAAAACTGGAGGTGGGGTTTGGGCAAAATGTGACCCTTCGCCGCTTTCAGTAATTGGCATAATTTCGGTATAAATAGTCGTAATTTCAAACTGCGAATACGTGCAGAGAGCCAGAATTTGGCTCCAAAATAAGGCTCAGGCGTCGAATTTTTTATGTTTGGGATATTTTGAAAACGGCAGGGTGGTTTGGGAAGAATGTGACTCATCGCTGCTTTCAGTAATTGCCATATTCTTGGTATAAAATGTCGTAATTACAAACTGCGAATACATGTAGAGAGCCAAAATTTGGCTCCAATTATTGGCTCAGGCGTCGAATTTGGGGTGGTTGGGATATTACGAAAACTTTCGGGAGGCTTGGGCAAAATGTGACCCTTCGCAGCTCTCAGTAATTGGCATATTTTCGGTTTAAAAAGACGTAATTTCAAACTACGAATACGTGCAGAGAGCCAGAATTTGGCTCCAAATAATGGCTCAGGCGTCGAATTTGGGATGTTAGGGATATTTTGAATCTGCAGGAGGGTTTGGGCAGAATGTCACCCATCGCCGCTCTCAGTAATTGGCATATTTCGAAATAAAAAGACGTAATTTCCAACTGCGAATACGTGTAGAGAGCCAGAATTTGGCTACAAATAATGGCTCAGGGTCGAATTTGGGATGTTTGGGATATTTTGAAAACTGCAGGAGGGTTTGGCAGAATGTGACCCATTCCTGCTCTCAGTAATTGGCATATTTTCGATATAAAAATTAGTAATTTCAAAATGTGAATACGTGCAGAGAGCCAGAATTTGGCTCTAAAATATGGCTCAGGCGTCGAGTTTGGGATGTTTAGGATATTTTGAAAACTGGCGGGGGTTTAGGCAAAATGTGACCCATCACCGCATCAGTAATTGCCATATTTTAGGTATAAAATATAGTAATTTCAAACTGCGATTACGTGCAGAGAGCCAGAATTTGGCTCCAAATGATGACTCAGGCATGAATTTGGAAAGTTTTGGGATATTTTGAAAACTGTAGGGGAGTTTGGGCAGAATGTGACCCATCGCCGATCTTAGTAATTGGCATATTTTCGGTATAAAATGTCGTAATTTCAAACTGCGAATACGTGCAGAAAGCCAGAAATTGGCACCAAATTTGCTCAGACGTTGAATTTGGGGATGTTTGGGATATTAACACCTGCAGGGAGGTTTGGGCAAAATATGACTTATCGATGATATCAGTAATTGCCATATTTTTTGTATAAAATATCGTAATTACAAACTGTAAATACGTGCAGAGAGCCATAATTTGGCTCCAAAATATAGCTCAGGCGTTGAATTTGGGATGTTTGGGATATTTCGAAAACTACAGCGGGGTTTGAGCAAAAATATAAATAAATAAAATTAAAAATTATATCTGTGTAAGGCCGCAGCCTCCAGCATGTTGCCTTATAAATAGACAGACATTCTCTTGATATATAATATATATATATATATATATATATATATATATATATCTATATATATATATATATATATATATATATATATATATATATATATATATATATATATATATGTGTGTGGTGTGTACATATATATTTATTTATTTATTTAATTTTAAAATATTTATATATATTTTAATATTAGATATATATGTTAAATTATATATTATAATTATATACATATATATTAAATTTTAATAATATTTATAAATATATATTATATTTAAATATTGATATATATACCTGTGGGTCCAGGAGGCCATCTGTGTCCCCTCAGATGGTCTCCCTTATCACAGTTTGTGTCTATGGATGTGTGTCTCTGTGTGAGTGTGAGTATCCCTGTGAGTGTCTGGTGAGTGTGTGTGATTGTGAGTACCCCTGTAAGTGTCCAGGTGAGTGTCCGGTTATGCTTGTGTGTCCACGAGGCCATCTGTGTCCCCTCAGATGGTCTCCCTTATCACAGTCTATGGGTGTGTGTGAGTGTTCGGGTGAGGGTGTGTGTGTGTGTGTGTGTGTGTGTGTGAGAGAGAGGGTCCGGTTTATTGTGAGGTTTGGTTCCTGAAGCCCTCCTTCCCCCCCTCCTCCCCAAATCCCCTCCCTTATTCCCACCGTGGGTTCGAATCCCAGGTGATTAGACCTGCCCTAGGTCCATGGATCCAAGGTATCCATCCGTGGGCCCAACGGATTTCACCCCTTCCCCACTTTCCAAGGGCCAGGTCAATTCCAGCTATCCAGGGAACCTGTCGAAACAGAGGCAGCTACAAGAGGGGACACACAAATATTTGTGCCCTGCAGTTACACAACCGTTCCGACAGGCTCGATCGCAGTCTATCCAGATGAGAACACGTTCTCTTCCGACTAGACCACGCTGGAGTTGCTGTATGATCGAAATTTGGTGCCTATATTATAGTTAGTATTTTTGGTGTATTAATTGATTTGTTTTAATTTTTAATGACTTAGGTAGAGTGATTTAGGGAGTGGGGGGGGGGTGGCGTGTGTAGTGGATTGTACGAGATCGTGGTTGGATATTTTTAACTAGTTGTGTTCACCTAATTGTGCTTGCAGGGTTGAGCTCTGCTCTTTCGGCCCGCCTCTCAACTGTCAATGAATCAATTATTACTAACTAATAAAAAAAAATCCACAAACACAGAACACACACCCAGGAAACAGCCCGTAACAGCTGTCTAACGCCCATGTACTTATTTACTGCTAGGTAACAGGAGCACAGAATGATAGAAACTCTGCTGATTTCCGTTTGTGTCATCGCCGGGGGATCGAAAGAGCTAGGATTTCGAGTCGAGAGCGACGTCCACTCAGCTATAAAGCCCCCAGTTTGTGTATTGGTGTAAAAGATAATTTGGGAGAGGAAAGGAATGATGTTTAGTTGCCTTATATGCCTTGGAGGGGAGGGGGGTTGCCAGTATGAATTTAAATTGTTATTTTTTTAAGATAGGATATATATGCAAAAGACGTTACGAGATATAGTAAGAAAAGTGTATCTGACTGAGGTTAGGTACTGTGTGATTGACTTGTATGTTAGGAAAAAGAATACTTATTAGAAACTTAG
>WNGS01034740.1:0-10712 GCA_020271785.1 Procambarus virginalis | reverse complement strand
CACATACATATTTAATCACCCACACAAAATAAACACATCAATAATCTTTGTGCCACAAGTGATCAACAAGAGGCTCACAAGTCACTATACAAGGCACTTTACATTTATGATGAGTCACACATCTATGAGTCACAATTTATGATGAGTGGTGTGTGTGTGTGGTGTGGAAAAAAGTAGTTAGTGTAGTTAGTAAACAGTTGATTGACAGTTGGCAAAGCTTCAACCCCCTTAAAATACAACTAAGTGAATACACAATTAATAGTCTGCTGCACACCCACCCAACTGGGCGGCAGCTTTACAGTCATGTGCACCACACCCACCCAACTGGGCGGCAGCTTTACAATCATGTGCTCCACACCCACCCCAACTGGGCGGCAGCTTTATAGTCATGTGCTCCACACCCACCCAACTGGGCGGCAGCTTTACAGTCATGTGCATCACACCCACCCAACTGGGCGGCAGCTTTACAGTCATGTGCTCCACACCCACCCAACTGGGCGGCAGCTTTATAGTCATGTGCACCACACCCACCCAACTGGGCGGCAACTTTACAGTCATGTGCATGATTACCTACAGTAAGCAAATTTTGGATACTTCGCTAAGATTTTGGGCAGCACATCATTATGAATGAAGTACTTACACACACTGATGCCAATAGTTTTCTTGTGTCCTGACACCGGCGATGGGGTTGTATTATTTATTTAACGAAATATATAAATATATATTCCATGAAATTTTGTCACATTAACGTCTACATCTGTCGTTCTTCTAACATATAGATGTTTAAGGTTAATTAACATATATGCAAATTACAAAATTTATTAACTGGAGTGCAGAGCTTCACACACTCAATGCTAGCCATCAAGTAACTATCAAAATGCATATATCTTTGCTTTCACTTCAGTTATATTTATGACAAGGGATTTAAAATTTGCCTGTATTTCTGCTTTTCTGATGATATAAAAAACTTTCGTTTATTACAATATCTACATAAAATTAACATTGATCTTCATTAGGTTGTAGTTCCCATCAATAGGGAGAGCGTCGGTCAAAAAAAAAAATTGTTTAAATATAAATATCTTTCCTCTCGATAATATGCCCGAAACGCTATGCGTACTAGTGGCTTTAGATATTGTATGTACTAGCTCTATCTATAAATCCAATATTATGTTTGTAAATCGACTATTTATGTACTTTCCTGAATAAAATGAACTTTAGTAATATCTAATCTCTGTGACTAAAACGTAAGAACGACTTTATCTATGCCTTTTTGATAACATATACAAATATAAGCTTTATTAGTGAATCTCTATTAATTAAACAATATATCAGAGAGTGTGTAGGGTTCGGTGTTCCATGTGAGAAGAGACATGGGAGATTTTACATCAGTACAGTAAATGGTTAAAGTAGCAAACGCATACTAACGAATAATGATTAGTGTCTATAGACCAACACTAGAAGTCGATTTAACTTCCAGACATGTATTTTTCAATAAGTCTTAAATGTTTTCTGACTAGTTATGTTAGATATTATTAGAAATACGTATTATACTTGTTAATATTAAATTTGCGATCAATTAAGGAGAGAAGTGCGACGACTGGATCACTGTGTACAGAAGGTTGAGATGCCAACAAACACTTTCCAGACAACAATATATCTTGGATAAGTCGCTCCACAACATTGCCACCTGGACCGTTGACTTCCTGTGAGGCCACATATTTGCTTATTTCATAATGAAAGTATATTATTTCATAATAAATATATGTTTTCTCGTGTTCTGCATTAAGCACCAACATTATTAGGAATAATTATACCATATTTCTTCATTATTTAAGTAATGCTATAAGGCTTTGAGTAGCTTTGGGTCATTAGGTGAACAGAATCTCCAATAGATGGGGCGAGAGTCGCGCTATCTCTCGCCCGGGCGAGAGTCGAAACTTATTTTAGAATTGATATATCTTTGTCCTCCAACAAGATATATTTCCTTTGGTGCGCTCACAATAACGAGCATATCTCTGTCTTTCTAATGGCATATAATATGTTAGGCTTTATAAGCGTATCTTTGTTAATTACACACTATATTGGCAAGTGCGTAGGCTTCTGCACTCCATGACCGACAAGCTACTGAATGCCACTATAAAAACGTATGTATCTTCACTTGAGCTTTATATATGTCTATGGTAAAGTATTTTAAAATGAAGCTTATATTTCTATCTTTCTTAAGACATATAAAACATTTGTGTTTATTAACGAATTTACGTGAAATAAGCATTGTTCTGAGAGAGAGTTGCTCTGTCGATCAGTTTGGGCGGGGTCGGAGCTCGACGATTATTAAAACACATGTATCTTCATTAGAACTTTATATATTTCTATGGTAAAGTAGTTAAAATGAAGCTTATATTTCAATCTTTCATAAGACATATAAAACATTTGTGTTTATTAAGGAATTTACGTGAAATAAGCATTGTTCTGAGAGAGAGTTACTCTGTTGCTCGATCTGTGCGGGATCGGAGCTCGCCGATTATAAAAATACACGTATCTTTGCTCTAAATACAAACATGCCCATGGTAAGGCATTTAAAATAAAGATTATGTTTCTATCTTTCTTGAGACGTATAAACCTCTTACGTTTATTAACGATTCTGCGTGAAATAAGCATTGTTCTGAGATGAATATTGCGGATTTCCAGCTCTACGACCGATGAAAAATGCAACTTTCATACAATTACAAATATCTTCAGTTTTACTTTAAATTTTGTCCTGAAAGAGTTTTCATATATAGATCCAGTTTCTGCCGTTCTTCTGACATAAAAAGACCTTTGGTTTAATAAGTTATTAAGATGTTTTCAACAATATTACTAGGGTGTTCACCGATTCCAACATGGGCGACCCTTTTGGAAACGCATGGAAACGCAACACTTGGGTTGACCCGATTGACAGACTGGTTATATTCCAACAGGGTGTGAGACAATGTCATTGGTCACGGTCTCATTGATAATGCTGTCGGAGGATCAATTGTTCATGAATTAGTTAGTGATCACTTTGCCATATTCAGTTCATACACTATCAATAATGTCAAACCCTTAAGCTTTGGAAAAAAAAGGACACTGATGCATTGGAAGTTTTCATGTGTCCGGACACCGACGATGGTGTGGTATTCGCTATTTATTTAACCATGTCTTGGCTTTCATTTAAGATATATTTTACTTGAAATGTAGTCACATTATCGTCTACATCTTTGTTTATGCTGACATATAGACCTTTGATGTTACTTTGCACATATGCAAATGAATTACACAATTAATTCACTTGTTTGCAGGCCTTCACACTCCCTGAGATAGCCATCTCGTAACTGTAAAAAGGCATATATCTTCAGCTTATATTTCTATCTTTATTATGACATAGAAAACTTCGTTTATTACAATATTTAGATTAAATTAACATTGATCTTCGAAAGATCATAGATCCCATCGATAGGGAGAGCGTCGGCCAAGAAACCTTGTTTAAAATATGAATATCTTTCCTGTCTAATAAGATATAATCTCTGTGATGGATTCACAAAAACTATTTTATCTCTGCCTTTCTGATAACATATACAAATCTAAGTTTTATTTGTGAATCTCTATTAATTAAGCAATATATCAGAGAGCGTGTAGGGTTCGGTGTTCTATGAACGAAAAGGACATGGGTAGTTTAAGTAGCGAACGCATACAAACGAATACAACAGTTGTGTCCGGACCACGGTCACAGGCGGTCACGGGGTTGGCGCTCTTGGTGGGAGGTGGAGTCTTGCCCCACACTCTTCGTTTTTGCACGTGGTGATACAGGATATTGTGAATTTGTTCTCGATTGTTGACTGTCGAAGAAATGGCTGAGGCCATATGCCTAAGTGGTAGTGAGGAGGACAGACAAGATGATAACAGACCGTTTGAAGTAGTAGTGAACAGAAAGAAGCGGAGAAATAATAACAGACGGCGAGACAGTGAGAGTGACGAGGAAATTACTAAGAGACCGAAGAATGAGACCCCACTCAGCAGGACTCAAGACAAGTCATTTAATAGCAGGAAGAGGCTGTTGTTCCCTACAACATGCCAATTGAATTTCCACCAAAAGCTGGCGTGGACGGTAAGTCTGGCTAAGGAATTTTTGGATTACGAACCACTCTTCAAGGAGGGTCTTCACCGGCCCTACATAACAGTTGGGACTGAACAGGCCGTGGAACGCCTCACGACGGTTGGTTTTAAAGATGTAGTGATGGTTCCTCCAGAAGAAGGTATGTTGCACACAAAGATCATAGTTTTCAAGTTTCCAACTTATTTGGATCCTGACTGTCTTCTTCTTAACAATGATAATGTTGTCTGGGCAAAGAGAAACATTGTCCGTGGTGACAAACAAAGCCAGGTTGTTGCCTTGGTAAAGGGTGAGGCGCCAGAGAAAATTTTTGTGCAAGGACTAGGCTATAGGAACGTTGCAAAATACGTTGAGGAGCCCATACTGTGCATGAAGTGCTCACGTTGGGGACATATGGCATGGAAATGCCAGTTTGACCCCAGGTGTCGGTATTGTGGGAAAAAACACGACTCACGAGAGTGTAGAGTCAAGATTGAAAGAAGTGAAAAAGTCGTACCATTTTGTTGTAACTGTCGAGGCAGCCACAATGCTGGTTCCTCTCTATGCCCCATGAAGCCTCATCTGAAAGAGACTAGGACGGGTCCTACAAGCAGGATAGATGTGTCCTAGCAGCAAGGAAAGATCGTTCAAGAGGAACATGGAGGAAACAGCTGGAAGCCAACGACAGCCCCTATGTTCAATGTGTGGGAGAAAGGGGCGGAGAAAATAAAGGCGAGCCTAGGGAAAGTAAATCAGGCAGTGGAAAAACTGAAACCTTGTGAGGACAAGGTTCAGGACAATATGGTCACCTCTGAGGTAGGTAATCAAATTTTGGAGTATCTAAAAAAACTAGATAAGAGGATTGAGGCATTGGAAAAATTGGCTATGGAAGGTAGACGGGGTGAAGATGGTGGTGAAACAGGACGTGTAATTGAAAGTAAAACAGGACGTGAAATGGAAAGTGAAAAGTGCGTAGAAGAAAGTAATGATGTGCATGAGGTAACGATGATAGAGGATAGTCAGGAGAATACACTTTCTAGTAGTGTTAGCAGTGTTCAACCTCCTGTTGTGACAAATGATGAAAGAAAAGTTAAAGTAAAACGGTATACAGAAATAACAAAGAAAATAGATATGAATAATATTACCTTCGATGTTAGTAGTAGTTGTGCTAGTGAGGAGAAAGAAAAAATGTTACGGTGTTGGAAGGAAGTTACTAAGGTAATCTCGTATCTAATGGAATGTGATGGGCAGGGCAAAGGTAGTTTTATTATTAATCATGGATGAAAGTAAATTGAGCATATTATCTTGGAACGTTAATGGATTAAAAACTAGAGCGGTGGATGTACACTATTATACTCTTAGAGAGGATATTGACATAGTAGCACTCCAGGAAACTGGGGATAGGGATGGTAGCATTCTGAGGCTAAATGGCTATAGAGGTTTTCACTTATATGCTGATGGAGGAACTAGGGGGGTCTCATGTTATGTCAAAAGTACCATACCTGTCGAGATAACTGGAATCCCTCAGAGATATAGAGGTATTGAAAGTATTTGCTTGCGGATACAATTAAAGGACCGAGAGTTAAATTTCATTAATCTATACATCTCTGATAGCTCCCTTGATTTAAGATACTTGCCAGATTCCTTCTTTTCTGAAGATACACTTGTGGTAGGGGATTTTAATGCCAGACATCCAGCTTTAGGATCAAGGGGTAAAGCAAATAGGAATGGTTGCAGATGGTACCAGTTTTTGCAGGAACATGAAGATGTTCAGCTGCTGGGCGAGCCCTATCCTACTCATTTGAGGGGAGGGAGATTAGATTATGCTTGTTTGATAAATGCTGAGGGCATAGAGGGGAATTGTCTTACTGTGGATGAAATGCTAAGTGATCATTTTGCATTACAAATACAGCTTAAACTAGATAAAAAGCATGCCTGCCTTCAGAGGAAAAGGTTAAAGTTTAATGAGGGAGAATTAAGGGGTCTTGTTGGCCATATTAAGTCTTGGTATGATACTTATAAGCCAGTTTCGGCAGAAGCATTTTATGAAGATTTAATTAAGGAGGTAGATGTATTTAATGCAACATTGAACCGGAAAACATCTAGTATAAAAAAGCATCCCCCCAGAAAAGGAAATTATACACATGACGAGATGCTTAAGGGGTGGACATTAACAATGAGGAGAGCTCACAGGAATTGGAATAGGAATGGTAGGACTGAGGAAGGGAAGAATGCTTTACTAGCAGTTGCTAGGCTGTGTGGGGAGAAGAGAAAGGAAATTAGGAGCAAGTATTGGCAGGAGTTTGCAGAGAAAGTTGGGAGTAACAGAAACTTGAAAGAAATCTGGCAAGACGTAAATAAAATAAGGGGTAAAAAGCATAATTTTGTTGCACATCCTGACCCGCAAGAATTGCAAATGGTCTCGTAAATAAATGGGCGGAAGCTGCCAAACTTAGTTCATTACCCGCTGTAACGAGAGAGTCATTAGATTCTTGGAAAGATCTAAGAATGAATTTTATACTTACAGCAGGTAACAGTGGTGATGTCACTTGCACAGGTATTACCAGAGAAGAACTAATAACGGCGATTAAAGTTGGGAAATCTACCGCCCCTGGGGAGGATGGAGTAACTTATGAAATACTTAATGAACTTGCCATTATGACGAAAAGCCCACTTTTAGACCTCTTTAATATTAGTTATAAAGAGGGCAGTATTCCCAGTAAATGGAAAAAAGCTATGATCATCCCTATCCCTAAAGCCAATGGAGAGTACAGACCTGTGTCTTTAACCTCGTGTTTTTGTAAAATGATGGAGAGGATCATTTTAAATAGACTTTTATATATAATAGGTGATCAGCTGTCTAGTAATTTGTTCGGGTTCCTCAAAGGAAAAAGTACCTCTGATTGTATTATTAAATGTCTAGCTAATGAAAATGATTATTATAGAATTTTTATTGATTTACAAGGAGCTTTTGATAAAGCCAACAAAGAGGTTATTTTATATGAATTAGCTGGTCTTGGTGTTAAAGGGAGATTATTGCGCTGGATAGGGGATTATCTTTATGAAAGGAAGGCTCAGGTGTGGTATCAAGGTTGTATGTCAGGTGTGAGGTCTTTTGAACTCGGCACACCTCAGGGAGGCGTGTTGAGTCCCACCCTGTTTAATGTACTAATGAATAAGATAGCATCTGAGAGATACTCAAATGGGGTAACTCCAATCATATATGCCGATGATATTTTGTTTCAGGGCAAAGATATTTCAAAGGTTCAAACAGTGTTGGACAATTTCGGATACCTGTGTCATCATATGGGACTGGTGGTTAATGAAAACAAAACTAAGTTTGAATGTAGAAGTCGGAGGCCCATTATATTGAAAATAAATGGTAAAAATATAGAGAGAGTTAATATATATAAATATTTAGGCATATATGTTGGATATACCCATGAGAGTTTGGAAGCTGAGATGAACAGACTGTTGGGTCAATGTCGGAAGAGATTACAACCTCTGAAGGCCTTGGCATGCTGTGGAAAGGGAGTGGGAGTCCCTGTGCTACGAATGATATACTTGAGTACTGTAAGATCTCTTATTGATTATGCTGCACCTGTCATTTCTTGTTTTGGTAAAGGTAGGATGGGCAAGTTGGAGAAGGTACAAAATGAAGCCATGAGAATTATCTTAGGATGCCCAAGAAATGCTATGATTGAGATAATGAGGATGGAGCTTAATCTGCAGAGTATTGGGGATAGAATTTCAGAGATAAATGTAGCCTCTGCCATTAGATTAATGAGAGGTGGGGGAGCTAATGAATTAATCCTCTCGGTTCAAAAGGTGGGAAGTAGTGAACAGTGTATGATGAAGAAGAGAGTATATATGAATAACTTATGTTCTAATGTTATAAAGTATGATGTTATTACAGAGTGTATTGCTGTGCCCAAGAGAAAATTCACACCACCATGGGAGGATTGTAATGTAGATGTAGTAATTACTCCCTTGCAAAAGAAAAAAAGTATGTATGAAATAGGAGAGCTGAGGGCGACATATGATTGTATAATTAGAAAACTGCCCACAGAAAACACTCTACATGTATATTGTGATGGGTCAGTAGCTAGGGATGGGAAGGCAGGATGTGGAGTCTTGATCAGGGAGTACACTGACATCGGCACTGTAGATACTGTTATTGGACGCCGCTTAACTGACAATGTCTCTTCAACGCAGGCTGAACTCCAAGGTGTATTAGCAGGATTACAGGAAGTAGTCAAATGTGGTAAAAATGCTTGCTTCTTTATTGACAGCAGAGGAGCGTTAGAGTCTTTAAATAGCAGACGCCCAGTATATCAGAATATTGTGATAGAGTGTAGAGAGAATGTTAAGAAATTAGAAAAAACTGGGTATAAAGTAAGATTCATGTGGATCCCTTCACATGTGGGAATCCTGTTGAATGAGGTAGTTGATGACATAGCGAAAAGAGCCACTGAAAAACCTCTTGTTGATGTTATATGTCAGTTAACCTTGAAACAAATAAAAACAAGAATCAAGATGATCCAAGAGGGTGAAGAAATGATAAAGAGAATGGCAATGGTGGACAGTAGTAACACACTTAAGCATTATTCAATAATAAATACAAATTCGTCCTTCACCTATGGTAAAGGAAAGTCTACTTGGAAGGATTCAATTTACATGAGATTAAGATTAGGATACAAATATATCTGGCAATACGGTGTTGATGTCAGTGAAGAAGATAAGGAGTGTAAATTATGTAGTATGCCGCACGCCCACACCTTAGAACATTATGTATTAGAGTGTCAACTTATTGAAAACTATAGAAATAAGGAATTAAATAGTGTACCACATCAAATTGTTTGGATGTGTGATAATGGTATGATAGACAGTATACTTAGGAGCTACAAGAAGTTTGCCCCAAGAGTGTGACAATTATATACTGTACTTGCTATATTAACCTGCAATGTTAAATGGGATTCTTGTAATATGCTGTACTTACTATATTAACCTGCAATGTTAAATGGGATTCTTGTAATATGCTGTACTTACTATATTAACCTGCAATGTTAAATGGGATTCTTGTAATGTTATTTGTGTATTTGACTCACTGAATTTGTGCGCCCCTTGAGGGACTTGAAGTAGAGGGGGGTAGAAATAGCCTAAGCTACTCTATCCCTTTGAGATGTATTTCTTGCTTATCTCAATAAACATACTTGAACTTGAACTTGAACAAACGAATAACGTTAGTATTTATATAACAAATATAACAAATAAATTTATATAACAAATATAATATATATAAATATATATATTATATACTACTTAGACAGTCTCAGTGGTGTAGTGTAAGACACTCGCCTGGTCGTTCCGCGAGCGCTATGTCATGGGTTCGTATTCCTGGCCGGGGAGGATTACTGGGCGCAATTTCTTAACTGTAGCCTCTGTTTAACGCAACAGTAAAATGTGTACTTGGATTGAAAACACGAATCTTCGCGGCGGGGGATCGTATTCCAGGGACCTGCCCGAAACGCTACGCGTAACTAGTGGCTGTACAAGAATGTAACAACTCTTGTATATATCTAATTAAAAAAAAAAAAAAAAAAAAAAAAAAATTATAGATAGAGCTAGTACATACAATACCTAAAGCCACTACAATGCATAGCGTTTCGGGCCAGGAAAACATTAATATCATCGTCATCTCGTCATCTAGCGGAACATTTGTAAACAGAGAGTCAACATCAAGACTAAGCATCTTACAAGAGGGTTGCAGGTGCAGTCTATCTATGAAGTCCTGAGAGTGACGAAGGAGGGCAGGGGAAAAAGTGCCACGGTAGTCTTGATGTTGACTCTCTGTTTACAGATGTTCCGCTAGATGACGTTCTCTCTGTCCTAGACGGAGGCGTCAGAGGCCGTCTTCCTCTCCCCATTCCCACTGACGTTTTCCTCGGTCTCATTAGACTCTGTGTTGTATCTAATTCTTTCTCTTTTAACTGTAAAGATTACACTCAAACTTTCGGTGTCGCTATGGGTTCCCCTTCTCGTCCCCTGTTCTTGCTAATTCTACATGGAATACTTCGAAACCACTGTTCTTCTTCCTTCTATGGATACTCGTCCCTCTCTCTGGCTTCGCTATGTTGATGACATTTTTTGCTTTATGGCCTCATTACCTTAATCTTTTCCAGCCTTTCCTCACCTCTCTTAACAACCTGGCTTCTTCTATCCATTTCAAAAGTTGAGTGGGAATCTAATTCTCTCCTTCCTTTTCTTGACGTTCATTTTCACATGCTCTGTGTCTGGGTTCTCTTCTCTGTATACCGTAAACCCATGCATAGTGGCAGGTACATTCACTTCTTTTCCTACCTCCTCCTTCTGTTAAGAAACATGTCCCTCGTCTCTCTCTTCACTCTCTCCGCGCTCTACGCATCAGTGATCCTCAGTTTCTTGATTCTGAAATTTCCCTTTATCTACAAATCATTCTCTGCTCCTTGGTTATCCTTTGCATTTCATCAACTCGCCTCTCTCAAGCTAAACGAAATTTCTTACATCACAAACCTGTTTCCAACACTAATACCACTGTGCTCAGCCTTCCCTTCATATCTGAACT
>WNGS01034736.1:0-10495 GCA_020271785.1 Procambarus virginalis | reverse complement strand
CGACATATAATAATATTTATATAAAATTGAGAAAGTATTTTGTAACAAGTAGCAAGGCATTTACAAGTGCAATACAAAGGCAAACTCTGATATTATGCCTGAACGTGTACTGGCCTCCGAGGTCCGTTTTCGCAGTTTCTCTCTCTCCATAAATAATTCAACAAACAAATGTACAACAATATTACTAAATACGTAAAAGTGTGGGACTGAAATAAATAAATTATATGGCGTCGCAATATGAGTCGGGGGATATTTATTGCTAAGCGGTATGGAACAATAATTGTTTTTCCAGCCATATTTCCTTCCTCTCTTCCTCTTATATAAACCCCCTTCCTCCCCCCCCCCACCACCACACACACACGCGCACCCACACACACACACACACACGCGCACACACACTACACACCACACACACCAGCACACACAAGTGTATTGAGGCGTGAGTACCTGGTTTGAGCTAGGAATTATCACCCCCCAACAAGAACTGGGAAACAAAGGGCTGGCGTACCGAAAGGGAAAACTATGAGGAGATGAAATAATTCCTATGGGATATACATTGGGACACAGAACTCGAAACCACGTCCGTACAAGACATGATGGACTATGTTACCCAAAAATGTCAGGCGGCTGTAAACAGGTTTATCCCAGTTCGACAGGAAAAAACAGAGAAGGCTAAAGGAAGAATCCGTGGTTTTATAGGTAATGTGTATGAAAGCAAAGGAGCTTGAACAAAAGGGAATGGAGGACTTCCGTAATAACAGAACACCAGAAAGTAGAGAGAGGTATGAGGGCCAGAGAACAGGAACAGTATGTTAGTGTGAGAAGAGCAGCTGAGAAAAGGTATGAAATGATATAGACTATGAGCAGGTACAAGAGAATGACAAAGAGGTGTGTGAAGAACTCGACAAAAGTTTCCGGAGGTCTTACAATAGAACAGGGGAGATCACTGCGCTAGAGAGGATGGCAGCAAACCAAGTGACCTTGGAAAGGATATTCGAAATTACTAAGATGATGCGGTCAAGAGCGCCTATTGGAGCTGGATGTGAGAAAAGCTGTTGGCCAACGGGAAATCTCACCATGGGTATTGAAAGAGTGTGCAGAAGCACTTTGCTTGCCACTCTCCATGGTGTAGTAAGTCACTGGAAACGGGAGTCCTACCAGAAAAATGGAAGACTGATAAGTAGTACATCTATACAAAAGGTGTGACAGACAAGAGGCACTGAACATACAGGGCCAGTGTCCTTAAACTTGTATAACCATGCAAGGTGATGGAGAAGATTGTGAGAAAAAACTAGTAACACTCCTGGAGAGAAGAGACTTCGTGACAACCCATTCACATGGTGTTCAGGGAGGGTAAATCTTGCTACAGGCTGTGATAGAATTCTATGATCAGGTGCAAAGATTAAGCAAGAAAGAAAGGATGGGCGGACTGCATTTTTTGGACTGTCGGAAAGTTCAAGCCTTTACACAGTATCCCCTAAAAGGTTGATGCATAAGCTGGAGAAACAGGCAGGAGTAACTGATAAGGCGCCCTCCAGTGGATAAGGGAGTTCCTAAGCAACTGAGGAAGCAGAGAGTGTACAGTGAGGGGTGAGACCTCAGATTGGCGGAAGATCATCCAGTGGCCTCCCACAGGGCCTGTACTCGGACCTATTCTGTTCTGATATCGTAAATAGATCCTCCCCAAGAGGTATAGACTCATCCACGTCAATGTTTGGCTGACAAACGGCCAAAATTATGAGAAGGATTATGATAGAGGAGGACCAGCTTGAGGCATCAAGAAGACCTGGACCAGCTGTCCGGAATGGTCGAACAAATGGTTGTTAGAGTTTGAAACCCAGTCAAATGTATGTAATGAAGAGAGGGGTAGGAAGTAGGAGACCAGATTCAAGGTACCATTAGGAGATGAAATACTTCCAGAGATCAAAGAGAGACAAAGACCTGCGGGTTGATATAACGCCAGACCGTCCCCCTGAAGCTCATATCAAGAGGATCAACATCAGCGCATATGCCAGGTTGGCTAACATAAGAACGGCCTTTAGAATACTGAGTAAGGAATCTTTCAGAACTTATATACCAATATGTCAGACCAATCCTGGAGGTATGCGGCTCTAGCATGCACTAGTCCATATCTAGTCCAAGCATAAGACTAAACTAGAAAGGTTCAAGGTGTGCCCACCAGACTAGACTCGAGCTGAGAGGTATGAGCCTACGAGGAGAGACTACGGGAATTAAACCTCACCTTCGTTGGAAGACAGAAGAGTTAGCGGGGACATGATCACCACATTCAAGAGTCTCAAGGAAATCGACAGGGTTGATAAAACCAGGCTATTTAACACAAGGGGCACACGCACTAAGGGACAAAGGGAAACTGAGTGCACAAGGAGCCACAGAGATATTACACAGTTTCACAGATATACACAAGTTTCAAGTGTAGATATGATAGAGCCCAATAGGCTAGGAACCTGTACACCTGTTGATTAGACGGTTGAGGGCGGGACCAAAGAGCTAGAGCTCAACCCCCACAATCACAACTAGGTGAGCACAAACTAGACACACACACACACACACACACAACACACACACACACCACACACACCACACACAGCACACACACACACACAAACACACACACGACACACGTACGTGCAAACAGAAAATGATTAAAGTACAAAATAAAAGATAAAGGAAAGAGGGAACATGTTTTTGAAAATCGTATTTTTTTCGTATATATCAATATTCGTATATTCAGCTTAAGCTGGCAGATATTGTCGCAGTAACAGAGACGAAACTTGAAGATAATATTATAAATGAAGTCGAATTCCCGAGCGAGGATATCTACTCACTTTAGAGACGTGACAGACAGCTGCGAAAAATGAAGCTGTTACAGTGCTGGTGAAAGAACACTAGAAGGTAAGAGGCTCTATAATCGACAACCCACGAGTGATTGACATAACTGCACTAGAAACTTGTAATCAGGGATGCTAAACTGATGATTATAAATACCGTGGAGCCCACCAGGAAGCAACACGTGAACAGAGGAGAAATTGGAAGACAATGAGGTCTCAGAATGGTCATGAGAGATGATTACTTAAAGAGCAGATAAGATAAATCACGGTGTTGGTACATGGGGATTCAATTAAGCAATAAACTTGGAGGCCTACCAAGCAAGAACGGAGGACATTTGGAGTGGTAGATTATAAGGTTCATACTGGAGGCATCAAGTATTAATACGTTAAACAGGCCCGAGAATAAATGGAAAGATCAAATCCATAAATGTTGAACTTGGTATTCACCAAAAAAGAAGTGATATTTGACATTCAGTACCTTCCTTCCATTGGACAGGAGAAACCATTTCATTTTGGAAATAAAATAAGCATTAAACAATAATGTAGAAACAAAGGGGGACATGAAACAGTTGAAAAAACTTGATTTTAGGAGAGGTCACTATGGGGGAACTTGGCGAGATCTTTAATTAATTTGAGAGATGAAGTAGAACTAGAGATGACGTGGAAGTGCTCAAGGAACTGGGTAGAAATAAAGCAGGTAGTTCAGATGGAGTTTCACCGGCGATAGCTGGCGATTTCGAAGAGTTATAATATATATACATAAGACCATTTCCTACTATGCAGCCCGATGCCATGAAGTTGAATTTCCAATTTCTATATACTACCATTTCAGAGATCAATTTTTCTGGTAAAAACTTAATACCGACAACCCCTATAACTCTATCTGTTAGGTATTTCCGTGGAGGTAGAGTGAAACAATATCTGAAGGCTAGAAGCTTATATATTACTAGTACGACAATATATATATATATATAATATATATATATATATATATATATATATATATATATATATATATATATATATATATATATATATATATATATATAATATATATACATGCATAAGTTTCCACTCGGAAAATGAAACGAAAGTTCCAAACTTTTCGTGTTTCAACACATTATCATGGAAATGCTCTATTTCCTAATGTTGTTGAAACACGAAAACGTTCGAACTTCCGTTTCATTTCCTAGTGGAAACTAAGCATAACCGAATCACGTGATTTTTGTGATTATACTGAGACATAAATACCTATATATATAATATATATATATATATATATATATATATATATATATATAATATATATATATATATTATTTAAAATTAAATATTTGATAAGCAGAGGTTAGGCAGCGCTCAATCCTCTTGGGAGTGAATTAACTGGATTAAAATATCACGTTCTGATCCCGATGACAGAGACGATCATTAAGGTCATCTTGAACTTAAGATATTAATCTGGCGAGCTCCGAGACACCACGGGAAAATGTCTTGACGAGTCATTCTGAAGGAAGTAATACAAACGTCTTCACTCTGTGGCATCTGTTTGGAATGACACTCTAATATCCGTGTACTAGTAGCGTTGAGGCGTTGGGGCGTGCGTGAAACATTCTGAGTGGCCTAGGCACCATAGAAAGCATCGGCACACCAGCCAACGACTCTGGCTGGATTACGTCTCAATAAATTCCAGTGTGAGGAAATCTTTCTTTGGTCATGCGCTGCCGTTGAAATAAAAGGGAAAGCCTAAGTGATCTAGTCTTGCGGACGAGGAGTCACAATAACGTGGCTGAAATTGACCAGATCACACACTAGACAGCGAAGGAACCACAACGACTTGAGAATGGTCCCTGACGGACCGAAAACGTCGTCGCCCTTCACTTTCTAGTGTGTGGTCTGATCTAGTCTTTCTTCATCCTGGAGTTGGTAAAAGCATCAGTGTGGAATGAAATACAAAATATGCATAATAAATTTGCCGTGGAAGGTGGGATCTGGCTGATGTGGTCTACACTGCAGAAGCTCCGCAGGTCATCATGCTAGATATAGTGACGTGAGCGCCATCAAGAGGAACCTTGCCTCAGCCCAGTCCCCGGAAGAGAACCCGAACACTGATAATAATACTCTGATATCACAATATTCCCCATGGAAAAAAGCCAGTCAGCTGGTGCTGGACTACACCTGTGTATCCACCCTGGCTGACACTTCTTTATCAATATTGGTCAGCCAATTGGTGTAGCCAACCACAGGGGAGCAGTGAACCTAAACAAGTATAACCAAATGGAACATCTATACCCACACACTTGTTCCCGTAGTCCCTGAGGGGCAAGGCTGCCATGACGTATCTCAAGGCATTAATGCCATGACGTATCTCAAGGCATTAGGTTCTAGGCTAAGTGACACCACCAGAGATCCTTAGAGGTGCTAGCTTTCTGTGTCGGCGCCTCGGTGTGGCGACCCAGAGGAAAAACACCTTATACATGTCATCAGATCCTGTCTGAAAGCTAAGGAGCTCCAAGAGATTCACAACCTTTTACCTTTCATTGTTTTCACGACTTGTAACTTTTAAGAAAGCTAATAAAGCAAAATAAAAACATAAAAAGGGGGTTGTAGGAGAGGGAACACGGAATGTGCTCTGATAGGGACCTAAACATCCCCTTCAATGCTGCGTATGCCCCTTTCTCTGAGGTAATGGTTCCCCTTTCCAACCACAAGTGGTGAATAATAAGCATTAATGCATTGTTATACATGTATTAAATCCAAGTAGAAACTCAGCAAGTGAGGTGGGCGTGGTGACCCTGTACACGCCTTGTGGTGGGCGTGGTGACCCTGTACACGCCTTGTGGTGGGCGTGGTGACCCTGTACACGCCTTGTGGTGGGCGTGGTGACCCTGTACACGCCTTGTGGTGGGCGTGGTGACCCTGTAACGCCTTGTGGGGGTGGTGACCCTGTACACGCCTTGTGGTGGGCGTGGTGACCCTGTACACGCCTTGTGGTGGCGTGTGACCCTGTACACGCCTTGGGTGGCGTGGTGACCCTGTACACGCCTTGTGGTGGGCGTGGTGATCCTGTACACGCCATGTGGTGGGCGTGGTGACCCTGTACACGCCTGTGGTGGACGTGGTGATCCTGTACACGCCTCACGGAGGGCGTGGTGACTTGACCCCCCCCCCCCGCTGAGGTTGCCATGGTGACCAGACAACCACCCTATCCATGTAATCTCCAGAATGGAGCCCCAGACCTGATCCACTTAATGGGTTTGCGCTCTCAAACTTTAAATTACCCAACAAATTCCTTCTTATTTAAAAAAAATAGTTTTTTTTAATAACTCTGATTTCAGTATATTTCGTATTTTATTACTCTACACACACACACACACACACATATATATATATATATATATATATATATATATATATATATATATATATATATATATATATATATATATATATATATATATATATATATGCAATTGATGATCACAAAACACTGATCATTTTATGCAGAAAATCCACAGAGAAAAATGAAAGGAGGTGAACGTTTCGACTCGTTAGAACGAGTCGAAACGTTCACCTCCTTTCATTTTCTCTGTGGATTTTCCGCATATATATATATATATATATATATATATATATATATATATATATATATATATATATATATATATATATATACATATATATGCCAATATTTCTTATTTTTTCTATGATTAATAAAT
Organism: Procambarus virginalis; assembly: GCA_020271785.1. NCBI lineage: Eukaryota > Metazoa > Arthropoda > Malacostraca > Decapoda > Cambaridae > Procambarus > Procambarus virginalis. The sequence goes on along the minus strand of WNGS01034736.1, from coordinate 3,930 downwards.
GTAGCCATCTTAGAAATTTATTAGATCAAGAGAAATTTCATTAGGTTTTATTTGGCGTGTATCTTACCTAATTGGGCCTATAACCTTCTCTCTATCATCAACAGCTGAAGGTGTTCTCAAGGTTCTTATATATCTCCTTATGGGACAGATCTAAACGTTATGTAACGGGTGTCCGCGATTCATGACCGTTTAGTAAAACTGGAGGAGAAAATTATAACAAAATTCATGAATTTTAAGGAGTGGAGACATATTTAGAGTAAATATAGCAACCAGCTGATCTTTGTTTACGTTGAAGCCACAGGCTAGTCGAGGCAAAGTATGAGAGGTGTTCAGTTATGTGTCTTCGGCTTCGTCACAGTCAAAGACAGCATAACATAGTGACAAGAATGTTAATCGTCGAAACACATTAAAAGTGAGCCAGATGGTTATTATCTGTTTTAAATAAGGAAACCGCAGAGTTTGAAGAGTGAAAAATGCTGAGGAAGTGAGCAACGTAAGTCTGATCAAAATGTCATTAAGGAGAGAGAAAAACAGGTGCAGGAAGTAATCTAGGAATGAAATGAATGAAAATTCTAAAATAAAAGAAAGCCTTGTCCAAAGTTACCAACGAGAAGAAGAAATTTGGGCATGTTGTTTCCAGTGTGTCACAACCTCAAGTAGATATTAGATATGGAACCAGTAAATGGGTAGCAGACATCACCAAATTTCTCATACAAGGCGATTCGTTTGATCCCAGTAAAATTCTTCATGAACAAATTGGTGTTTAAAGCCTTATGGAAAATGGTGAGGTGCATCATCTGCTCAATATTGGTAAGGGTCACGTTTCTCTCGATGAATATGACCCAAGGGTCACCAATTATTGCATGAGTAAGAAGACTTCCATCTTGCTCATGCAGAATTTTTATCAACATCAAACTCAAGGACTTGAATAGTGGCGAATGTTGTGAATGCCTTCCCATACCCACTGGAGGGCTGTCAGGGGCCCTACCCATCTCATACACACATACATACATACATGTTTGATGTTGACAACGGCCTTAACAAGCCGAAACGTTCATCTCTCTTCTCCAATTCTTTGTGGTTTTTCCGCGCACATACATACATACATACATACATACATACATACATACATACATACATACATACATACATATCTCATACAGGCAATATATCATTGCTTTCTTGACGTCAGTCAAAGCCCAAACAACAACAAGATTCTATTAAAGATCACATAATTTTGACTCACATTCAAATCATCACCAGAGATATTTTGACCACCAAAGTCGAAATAATCAACACGATACAACATCAACAGAAGATTACACGAAGCAGAAGCACTTCAGAGCAATAACTATCAGCCAACTGTAACAGCCAGCTGTCACATCTATAGTTACCATCTACAAGACGAAGGTATAACTACTAGTTTACACCACCCCCAACTACCCCAGCCATCCGTGAAGGGTACAGAGGAAGATTACCTCGTCCACTTGATTGGGTACTACCTCACCTCTTCTCATGTCGCGTGGAATATATGTACTGTCACCTCTGTCTCTGAAAATTTGAAGAGTTCTTCAGTATGAACAAATCCACAAGGGCCGTGACGAGGATTCGAACTTACGTCCGGGAGCATCCCAGACACTGTCTTTATCGACTAAGAAGTGCATTGAAAAGTACATTAAACCGTGGACTTTTATTGATCCACTTTGTGGATAAATTTCCAGTTCTCGCAGACATTATCTGACAAGAATTCTTCAGTATCTTAATGTAATATGTATAACAATATTTGCTAAGAATTACTGCATTTTCAAATGAATTAGAATTTAGTTTGAGCTCGTATTCTTCTCATTTTGCTTTTCATAATTCGGAGCGGAGAACAACAATTCTTTGAACACTAAAGTCATTTTCATCCATTGTGGAATTAGTTGTGGAAATTATAGAACTAGCAAAGCTAAGTAGGAATAATAATTATTATCCCGGCAGTTGAGTTCTCAAGATTTCATGAGAGGCTGCTTAACCGTAGGGGGCTGATCGCGGCCCACCGTTGTTCTGTGGGATTCCTTTGTGACCCTGTTTGACCTAATGTGACCCTTTGTTATTCTGGATGACTCTAATGACCTTGTGACCTCTGATACTCTGCGGTCAGATTCATGAAGCAGTTACGCAAGTACTTACGAACGTGTACATCTTTCCTCAATCTCTGACGGCTTTGGTTACCTTTATTAAACAGTTTACAAGCATGAAAACTTCCTAATCAACTGTTGTTATTGGTATAAACAGCCTCCTGGTGCTTCGGAGCTCATTAACTGTTTAATAATTGTAAACAAAGCAGCCAAAGATTGATAAAAGATGTACAGGTTCGTAAGTATTTGCGTAACTGCTTCGTGAATTTAGCCCTGATTTTTATACTCAACCAAGCGGGTATTATGGTATCTCGGGCCAGCTGGTGTTGTTGACAAACTTCCTGTATCGTACGTGGTTCATGCGCTCAAACAAGGTGCTCCATTTCGCTTTTAACAATCTCCTAGCTGTTACCGATTGGCAATCAAGATGTTTAAGGTTCCTGTAGCGTTGACTCGCTTGTTGACTTTTGTGATCTCGTCAAGCACTGTTCGGGTAATTAATGCAATTAGTGGTTATTGTTCTCCTAGAGGTGTTATTTTTAGGGCACTCCTGTTTGTAATTAGTTAATGGCCGTAGTTAATCTGCGGTCAAGAGCTGTTGACAGCAATGCAATGGATAGATTCTGTTTTAACTCCCTGTTGCCAATGTGACAGTCTCCGTGGTGTAGTGTAATACACTCGCCTGGCGTTCCGCGAGCGCTATGTCATGGGTTCGTATCCTGGCGGGGAGGATTTACTGGGCGCAATTCCTTAACTGTAGCCTCTGTTTAACGCAACAGTAAAATGTGTACTTGGATGAAAAAACGATTCTTCGCGGCGGGGATCGTATTCCAGGGACCTGCCCGAAACGCTACGCGTACTAGTGGCTGTACAAGAATGTAACAACTCTTGTATATATCTCAAAAAAAAAAATGTTGCAGAGGAACACAAGAGACTGTTGGTGTTGGGGTTGGGTGTGCCACGTCATTCAGTCGAGATGCTGTCTTCTGGCTCTTGAAAAGTGCATTCAAACGTGAATTTTGATTGACCCATTTTGTGGATAAATTTCCAGTTCTCGCAGACATTATCTGACAAGAATTTTTTTACTGGTTATTGGAAGTCTGGTAAAAAAATTAGATAGTGGTTTCACTACATGTTGAACTGTCGTGGTCGACGGTGGCAAATTTCAATATTATGACGTTCGAAAAAACATTATTAAAACGATAAATAGCGGTTTTAAATCTAAAGTCTTAGATTCCACTTACACTTCTTAGGATCGAACCACTACCAGCATCACGCAAGGCGAGTTTATAACCACTCTGCCGTCACATCTCACTTTTAAAAGTAGAGTACAGTGTATATTAATTGATGTAAAACCTCGTCCGGGGTGCATTAGACTCGAATCCTGATGATAGATTCGGGCCTTAAATCCTTGAGCTTACGAAATATATATACAGGGATTTGACTCGAATGTACGCAGGTAATGGTTTGTATGGATCATCTGTGTTACACTCACCGAGGATCACGTGAAAAAGATATATATATAATATATATTATATATATATATTATATATATATATATATATATATATATATATGCGAACAAGCCTGAATGGTCCCCAGGATATATGCAACTGAAAACTCACGCCCCAGAAGTGACTCGAACCCGTACTGCCAGAGCAATGCAACTGGTATTTACAGGAAGCCTTAATCCACTTGACCATCACGACCGGAAATAAGGAAGTGATAGCCGAAGCTATTTGAACCACTTCCCCGCCGGCACTCGGATGGTAATCTTGGGCATGGCATTTTATCAATTCACCTCATTTTT
>WNGS01034726.1:0-10757 GCA_020271785.1 Procambarus virginalis | reverse complement strand
CTGCAATACACAAGCCATATATTATACAAAACTTATAAAGACTAACAGTAGCTTAAGATATATAATATAATAAGCAAAGTAGACATGACTAACACTAGAACAAATAGAAATTAACTAGGCGTGAACACAAACTAAGATGTAACTGTACTGTAATTATTTGTTCAATAAAGCCACATGTCTGGCAAGCTTCTCCTTTACCTCAGTCCCCTTCTTACCAAGCAAGTAACTGACAAAAGATCAAACAATCCATGGCTCACAAGTGGCATTCTCAACTCAATCAACAAGAAACACGAATATGAAAAGAAACTTAGGATTGGCCTAGTTTCAAAGGAAGTAGCTAAAAGGTACTCATCAATGCTTACCAGTATCATAAAAAAGGCAAAACTAGCATATTATGTGAATAGATTCAATGAAGCAAAAGGTAACATGAAAAGCACTTGGAAAACAATCTCTAGTATCCTAGGAACTAAGCAACACTCACATAACCAAATAAAGCTCTACAAGGATGGGGATATACTGTCAACTGATTTAGAAATGGCAAATGAATTTAATAGTTTCTCTTCATCGGTTGGTGCTAATCTTGCCAGTAAAATCCCACAGACTCAGACACATATTAACACACATCTCTCAGGCAGCTATCCAAACTCTCTTCTCCTTTCACCATTCAGCCCGGCAGATGTTGTGTCCATCATACACTTTCTAAAAACCAAGGCAGGGAACACCAGTGAAATTCCGTCCATTGTATACAAGAGAGCCTCCCATGCCCTTGCCTCACCCATAGCCCTACTGTTCAACAAATCTATAGAGTGTCACACCTTCCCTGATATCCTCAAAAAAGCAAGAGTAACGCCAGTCCATAAAGGAGGCAATCCGGCGGACATAAATAATTATAGACCAATATCAAATCTACCCATTCTATCAAAAATATTTGAAAAAATTATTTACAAACAGCTCTATTCCTACCTCGTAAAATTCGACATACTCAGCCCCTGCCAGTTTGGCTTCCGGTCCCAAAAGAGCACCAACGATGCAATCATTAGTCTCCTTGACGTAATCTACTCAGCCCTTGACAAAAATGAGTTTCCAATTGGACTCTTCATTGACCTAAGAAAAGCCTTTGATACTGTTAATCACAACTACCTCTTACTTAAACTTCAGCATTATGGAATCCGTGGCCTTGCCCTTGACTACATCCGATCCTATCTTAGTGACAGACACCAATATGTAACCATCAATGATACAACTTCTTCCACTCTACCAATTACCGTTGGAGTGCCACAGGGCAGTATCTTAGGACCTCTTCTATTTCTTATATATATAAATGATCTGCCTAATGTCTCTAATATTCTCAAACCTATATTGTTTGCTGATGATACTACCCTTATCTATTCAGACCTCAACCCACATACACTAAATAATGTTGTGAATAATGAATTAAAAAAGTCCACTTCTGGATGTCAACGAACAAACTAACATTAAACATCGAAAAGACTTACTACATCTTATTTGGAAGCAAATCATCAAATGCAATTCAGCTACAGATAGACAATATTAACATCAGTAATAAAAATGATGGCGAGTTTCTTGGCCTATTCCTAGACAAGAGACTCAACTTCAGCACCCACATACAACACATAACTAAGAAAGTCTCTAAAACAGTTGGTATACTCTCCAAAATCAGATATGTTCCTAACTCCGCTCTCCTCTCACTATATTATGCACTAATCTACCCCTATCTTAATTATGGTATCTGTGCATGGGGGTCTACCACTGCAAACCACCTTAAGCCCATCATCACGCAGCAAAAATCTGCTATCAGAATAATAACTAACTCAGCTTTTAGACAACATTCAGCTCCCTTGTTTAAATCTCTAAACTTGCTAAATATTAACTCCCTCCACACATTCTCTTGTGTCAACTACATTTACAAAACCCTGTTTTTAAATGCAAACCATGCTCTGAAACTCTCCCTGGATGGATGTAATAGGACCCATTATCACCACACCAGAAATAAATATCTCTTTGATATCCCCAGGGTCAAACTTAATCTGTGTAAACACTGCAAATTAAGGGACCTAGTCTATGGAACTCACTCCCTAGTGAATTGAAAAACTGTAAAAGTTTTGCCTTATTTAAAAACAAAACCAAAAAGTACCTCATTTCATCTTCTTAGTTTCCTACACTGAGCTTTAAATTTGCTCTGTACCTAGTGTTACCTAATCTCCTAATTTTTATGTATTTAACCCTACCAACCTTATCATTGTGTTCATTGCTGTCTTCTTTTATGTGCTAGCCATATGCTGTTTTGTGCCTACCAATTTTTGTCAACTACCATTCAAGCTGTCATTGCAATCAATCTTAGCTGCCTATGTGCTTTAATACACTGTACCTACAATTTTCTCTAATTTTTTTCTTGCCATGTATCTGTTATCATTTTTTATAAATTTTGCAAGTATTTACCTACTTAAAATTTTCTTAGATTAAGGACCTGCCCGAAACGCTGCGCGTACTAGTGGCTTTACAAGACTGTAATTACCATTTTATGTATCCACACATTCCCAATGTACCTTCTTGTATATGCATAAATAAATAAATAAATAAATAAATAAAGTATTAAGTGGTAAATATTCTGTTTCACTGTTGTGCCTTGATAACAGGCTAATGCTTCACCCATTATATCAAGTAAAATGAATGATGTAGGTAACATATCTTCTCTCATTGGGCTAGTCTAACCCCCTTAATGAGTCTGTTAACACGTGAGGATGGGCTAAGAGAGAAAAGAGCGGCTGATTAGACGACGACAGCGATGACTGGATACAACCCTAATGAGGGTTGACTGTTGCTGATGCACCATGCCATCTCAGCGACCCGGTAAGACAATTTTTTTTTTTTTTTTTTTTGCTGAGTTGAGATGTGTAGGACCTTTAAACTATGCTAGCTTGAAAGTGGAAACTTAAACTATGATGAAAAACACACAGTAATATTATTGGTTTGGTGTTATAATGTAGACGGTCTAAGACCAACTCCCCCTTCTACAATTTCTACTGGTGTGGACGGAGTTAAGCTTAGTACTAGTAAAGTTGCTCCAGGAAATAGAGGAGAAGCCGCTAGTGGTAATAATAATTTACGGCATTTTATGAATGCAGTTGAAGAAGTTGAACTCCCTGGGCGGGTCCTTATCCCCTAGCCTCTTAACAGCGATTCATGGTGTAGGCAATAGCAGTAGTAATAATAGGACAGACGGAAGAAACTGAAAGAGGGGAGCCATTACACAGGAGAGTGACTATGATCATCTCATGACCGAGTGGTAATATTGATGACGGGGTGTTTGCAACCATTTCTCTCTCTGAGGTTGAATCCCCGAATCATCCAGAATGTGCAATGGAAGCTGTATAGGACTGATTTTTTAGGAGAACACGGAGTGATTCCTCGAATAGGTCAGACGGGGCTGACAGCTGACACTATCGAGACAAATATCAGACAAAGCCTGGCACTAATGAGATAGAAATATAAGACAATGCCTGGTACTAACGAGACAGAAACGTCAGAGCGCACTAATACCTCAAGGTGGTCTTGGCCATCATCGTCAGTCAAGGTCGGTCTGAAACTGACTAAGAGAACATATATGGACTTGATGATCGTATTATTATTATTTACTTTTAAGATTGGAAAAACGTTTAACTAAGCTTGATGGTAGAAGCTAATTTAAGAGTGCTAAATATCTGTTTGAAATTCGCTCTACCGTTAAGATAACTTTTACACTGTCGAAGCTAAGATGGGTCAAGATGACTGTCTCTCTATCTGTCTGTCTACTCGCAAAGCTGAACAAAGAACTACTCTTATTATTATGATTATTATTATCATTGTCATTGTAAATGTCTTAAGTGTTTAATAAAAGAATAAAGTTATATATAAATGGGTTTACTCCCCCTAACTACTTAATGTTCTGAATACAGAGAAATGCATGTAGAGTGGTAACCCGGAGGGATGCCAAGTGAACGGTTGGTGGTAAGTGTAAGGGGGGGGGGGGGGAAGCGCCCGTAGTGGTAATAGACATCCTTGACGTAAACAAGCAACAGTGCTGTCTAGAGTAGGGTAGAGGTAACATAACCCAGATGTAAGATCCACTGCTGCCACCCACCAACTCTCATACCTCAGATGCAGGGAACCCTTGTGTGTTATGGTGAGGGGGTGAGAGTTAACAACTATGGAAGCCGAGGCGGTGACGAACAGATACACACCTCCTTCTGTACTGCAAAAACTTATACACATTCACAAGGAACAGCCTACCTGTCAACCTATTTTTTAAACTAACGCAGAATAAACAGAATGTGCGGACCTTCCTTATTCCAGACGGTGTTACAGACACACACTCACCCACCGATGAGCGGTAGGTGATGGGGGAGTGTGCAAAGGGGAGGGGAGGGAGGTATTGGGGTATTGTTGACAAATACTTTCGCTCCCGCTCATGTAGTGCACTTCACTCCAAGACACCAAAGAGACCGATCCCGTAGCTCCATTTTGATATGGACTAATGACACCTCCTGGGTCACTGTGAGAGCTACCTTACCCCTTGTGTGTTATGTATGGGGTCGCGAGTCAACTCTAAGACAAGGTAATACTCAACTATGGAAGCTGAGGCGGTAACGAACCAATGATTGCCACAACCGCTTATTACCTTCTCATACCTTCCATACATCATATTACCCAGTCTCCTACCCATGTGGTGGCCTGGAGCTGCCGTGGGGTACAGACGTGTCGTCTGGCCTCTGGTGGTTTGAGGTGTTTGCCGTTTTCGTCACCAGAGGGGGTGTGGGAGTTTCTGCCCCCCCCCCTGTTGTTGCTGCGGGCTGCGTGTTGACGTGGCGAGCTTACCATGGGTGGTCCCCTTCCATCTATCAAGCGCGTGAACTCCGTGGGCCTGGAGTTCACTGGTCGTGCTGGATATCCGGAAATAGCCGAGGTTCTGTGCGACTTGCTTCATGTCCCTGTGATGGACGTTGACGGTATTGAGCTTGTGACTGCCCATCGAGTTGTCATCAAGCTTGTGACGGAGGAAGTATACCGTGATTTCCTCAGTCGTTACGAGGGACGCTCGTTGTCGATGCCGGGTGGTGCCGGCTCTGTCTCCATATCCGACCGGAGTGGTGCGCTGACTTATGTCAGTGTGCATGGGGCGCCCCTGGAGTTTCCCGAGGATCTTCTTCGGCGTTACTTTCAGCGGTTTGGAGCGGTCATCAGTGTGAGGGTCAACACGATATCCTCTGGGAGGTATGCCGGGAGACGGACGAACATTCGCACCTTGGGGATGCGCCTGCGGTCGGATATTCCATCTTCGGTCCGGCTCCTGGGGTGCTACATCCGGGTGTACTATGCCCGACAGCCTCGGACCTGTTTCCGGTGTGGCCTGGTGGGGCATCAGGCTGCCGGGTGCGATGCGGCTCCGGTTGCTCCTGTCAACCTATTCCGGGAAGAAGATTTCCCTCCGCTTCCCCTGGACGAGGACTCCGGGGATGCAGTGACCGACCCGCTCGTTGTTGCGGCTACCCCGGCGTCGCCTGACGTTCCCCCGGATGTCGCCGGCCCTCCTCAGGATGTTGCGATGCCATCGGTGGATACTCCTGCTCCTGTCCCTGCTGCTCCAGTGGGCCTTTCTGCTGCGCCCTCCTCACCGTCTGCTCACCTGTCTTCAGCTGCTGCGCCTGGCCCTGCATCCTCGCCTCGGATCCCGGCTGTGCTGGGTGCTGGGGTGGCTGTGGGGTCCCCTGTTGTGTGTGGTCCGGTTCCCCCTGTGGTCGAGGCTGCTGCCGTTTTGCGGCGGACGTCAGTTCGTCCGGCTAGTAGTGCCCATGTTTCTGGGTCGGCTTCCGGCTCTGACGATCTCAGGCCGGTGCCCAAACGATCCCGGCCTTCGTCGTCTACCTGGGCCGATGTTGGGGACTTTAGTGACTGTGAGGCCTCGGGTGTGGATGGAGTGGTTCCGGTTACGTTGCTGGCTCCGCAGTTAGTGGTGGCGGACGTCCATGCGCCTGCTGACATTGGTGTCCGTGTCTCGGGTGTGCCTGCTGTTCCTTCTCCGCCGGGGGCCTCTCCGCGGTGGGGAGTGGTGGCCTCCGCTGCCGGAGTGGGTGGGGATGGTGGGTCTGGGCGTGGCCTGGTGGTGACCTTACGGAAAGATGTGCGCGGTTCGGTTCCCCCGCGGTCGTCCGGTGGTGTGCCCGTGGGCGCTGGTGCCCCTGTGGTGGTGCCTTCTACCACGCTCCCTCCTCGGAGGTTGACCGTTGGGCACTTGGCCGTGTCACCGAAGTCTGTGATGCCGTCGGGTCACTGGTCGCGGGTTGCTGAGCTACCTTTCGGCGATGAGGTGTGGGACCATGTACCGGTCACTCGGTTCCGGTGTGATACGGTTTGGGTGCCATGTTTGCGGGTGTTTGTGGCCAACGTCCCGGATAAGATGGCGTCCCCGGTGGATGGTCAGGACCCTTGGCAGTGGTTACGATGGGAGGCGTACCATGTACGCTTCTCTCGGGACGCGTTTCCGCGCAAATACGAGTGATTGTATTCTTTTGTGCTGTGTGCCCTTCTGGCTGTTTTGTCTGCCTTCTGGTAGTTTGTGCCCGTGCCTCTCCCTTTGTTTTGTGGCGAGGCGGGTGTTTGGGTGTGTGTGTGTCTGGCCTTCATGTCTTAACTTTCATGTTGTTAACGTGCCCTATGTGTTTTTTATTTTATGCTTACGTGTTGTATTAGTTTTTGTTTTGAATTTGTGTGGCTTATTGTGTGGTGTATGTTCTTATTGCATTTTTTGTAATACTTCCGTTTGTTCATTCTGTTGTTTTGTTCTCGGTCCTTCAGGCCGGTGTTTTGTTTTGTTGTTGTGTATGTAACGATGGTTTTCTTTTGATTGCGTGTTATCCATCTTGATTTTTGTTTTATACTGTTCTGTTTTGACATGCTCCTGTGTTTTGTTGTTTTGCATTTGTTTATCTTTTGTACTGTCTTTTCAATGCCTTTCTCGAGTTTTGAAATTTGTTATACTGTACTGTCAGCCCTTCTGGCTGGTGGTTTTCTTTTTTCCTTTGTTTTGTAATGTTTTTCTATGTTCTTAATTTGTTTTTTATTGTATTTAATTTGCATGTTTTGCATGTAAAAATAAAAAAAAAAAAAAATGTGGCGGGTATGTGGAACTCCACAGAGGTTGAAGAGGAGGGGTGAGGGGCCATTGTTTACAAATATTCAGGAATCCTCACTCACCTTTCAGCAGCAGCAGGGGCGAGGCACCGTGAACACCTATACTCAAGGACTGTGTGTATGACAAAACTAATGTCTCCTCTTGGAGTGTGTGTTGAAGGCCTTCTGGACTGCAGAGAGACACACCTCTACCCTTTCTGTGTTATGGCGTAGGCGGTGGTGGCAGTAGGCTGTGTCCCATTGGAAATATACAACTACTTCAGACTATCAACTATGCATGCTAGGAACATCTTAACTTTTGCTAACATACCACAGACATTATTGTTTTTAAACATGAGAGTAGGAGAATGTCAGGGGCCACTGCCGGTGACGGTCAGATGACTCTCTGGGCAGGCCCTTCACCTCCCCCCACCTCACACCCCTTCCCTAACCATACACCTTAATATATCCAATCTCCTAGGCCTGTGTTTTCATGTGTGTGTATAATTACCCAAGTGTAGTTACAGGATGAGAGCTACGCTCGTGGTGTCCTGTTTACCAAGCACTCTTTGACATATAACACTTTGAAACTACTGACGACTTTGGCCTCCACCACCTTCTCACTTAACTTGTTCCAACCGTCTACCACTTTGTTTACTTAAGTGAATTTTCTTATATTTCTTCTGCATCTTTGTTTACCTAATTTAAATCTATGACCTTGAAGTCTATGTTCTTGAAGTTCCAGGTCTCAGGAAATCTTCCCTATCAATTTTATCAATTCCTGTTACTATTTTGTACGTAGTGATCATATCACCTCTTTTTCTTCTGTTTTCTAGTTTTGGCATATTTAATGCCTCTAACCTCTCCTCGTAGCTCTTGCCCTTCAGTTCTGGGAGCCACTTAGTAGCATGTCTTTGCACCTTTTCCAGTTTATTGATGTGCTTCTTAAGATATGGGCACCACACAACCGCTGCATATTCTAGCTTTGGCCTAACAAAAGTTATGAACAATTTCTTGAGTATTTTGCCATCCATTTAAAATAAAATAAAATAAAATGTTTATTTAGGTAAGGTACATACATACAAGGGATTTTACAAAGAATGTTTGATTTATAAATAGGGCTAGTACATACAATGCCTAAAGCCACTATTACGCAAAGCGTTTTGGGCAGGAAAAACTTAAATGACTAAAGCTTAATACTAATTGAGTATAAAGAATAAAATGTGAGTAGTGTAAATGACGACTAGAACCGTGCGTGCCATCTGGCCAGGTGAGCTCATTAGAGCCAGCTGGCCATGTGGTGCTCAGGTATGTAGCCACATAATGTTGTAAGGGGATTTTCCCGGAAGTTGGGGCATGTCGGACGCGTATGAGCGTCCGGTGTTTAGGTATGTGGTCAGGGAAGATTGTGGTTATGTTGTTTGGGGGGTAGGGGAGTATGTAGGGCTATGTGGTATGTGCTAAAGTAAGAGGTATGTAGGTATGTTGTTAAGAGTAAATGAATATGTATGTTTGTTTTCCGTAGACTTAATCCTGTGTGTAGATAATAGTTTTTGATTAAAGAATATGTATTTCTATGCGCCTAGAGTAAGAGATGAGTGCTCTAGAAAGCCCAACATATGTTGTTGGGGTAGGGGAGGGACAGGGGTGAGGGAGGGAGGGTGAGGGAGAGTGAGGGGAGCTCCCCTGCGGCGTGAGAGTGTTGAGCCATTTTGTGGTTTGTGGTTTTGTCAGCTTCCGTTTAGGTAGCACTTGAGAGAGTTGAAGTGCCAGGAGGGTAGGAGAGAAAGAAAGAGGCAGACAGACCGACAGACAGACAGACAGACAGGCAGACCGACAGACCGACAGACAGACCGGAGGGTAGGAGGAGATGGGAGTGGCAGCAAGACGGAAGTGAACCATTAACCTTAAGCACTTTTCGATGTCTTTAGAGCGGTCTGGGAGATGCTCACCCCAGCTGGGCATCACCTGTCCATCATAAATCACTTCTCTTTTCTAGCATAGGTGGAGTCATATCTCCCCCTCAGCAGAGATTATATGCAATAAACGGGGAAAAGTAAACACATTATATAAATTTATTTCTTTTATTAAACACTTAAGCGACTTACAACGATAATAATAATAATAATAAGACTTCTTGGTGGTTTAGCAGACAGATGGGGAAAGGCTTCTGGTCATCCTAGTCAATCATCCAATCTGTAGACAGGTAGATTGGAGGGAGAGTGAGGGGTCCTTCCCCCCGACTGTTAATCCCAATGTGTAGATAATAGTTATGATTAAAAAAATGAGACTCCACTCCAAACCTGTCAGGACCTGGGGTCCCGACTCGGACCGCAGGTCCGGTTTGGAGTGGAGACGGGTTCAAGTAAAAAATGGGCACACATGAAATGATTTCGACGTTCAGTAAGCACTTACCGAGTGGTTAACTGAATGCCCGAGAGTCCAATACGGGGTTGATGATAGTATTTAATTTAAGATTGTGAAACTTAAAACTAAACTAAATGCCCACACATGTGACAATTTCCACGTTCAGTAAACACTCACTGAGTTGAAAACTGAAAGACTAAGCCAGCCAATGTATGGTTGATGATGATAGTAATATTTTAAGATTGGGAAACTTTAAACTAAATGACCGCACATGTAGCGATTTTGCATTCAGTAAACACTTACTGAGTTGTAAACTGAATGCTGGAGCCTGACAATACAAATAAATAAATAAATAATAAATATATATATTTATTCAGGTAAGGTATATACATACAAGTGAGGTTACATTAATGGATCGAATTATAGATAAAGCTAGTACATACAATGCCTAAAGCCACTATTACGCAATGCGTTTTGGGCAGGAAGAACATTAATATCTAGAACTTAATACTAATTGAGCATAAAGAATAAAATGTGTTGAGAACAAATACAAATAAAGATGAGAAAAAGGGGGAACATGACTGAAAAAGCAGCACAAATACAAAATGTTGACAACAGCATTGATTAAAAAAAAAAAAGGTAGGTAGGTTACAGGGAATTTATTAGTGTGTTAGTTTTTATCTTAATCTTAACTCTTTGAGAGAGGTACAGTCTTTAACATGGTTGGGGAGGTCATTCACATTCTGGGTCCCTTGATTTGTAGAGCATTTCTAGTTTGATTAAGCCGTACTCTTGGAATATCAAAACTGTATTTATTTCTGGTGTGGTGCTCATGGGTTCTGTTACAACCAGCAATGAAGCTTTTGAGTTCAGGATTGGCATTACAGTTCAGCGTTTTATATATGTATGATACACATGAGAGAATGTGCAGTGACTTAATATCTAACATATTCAGAGATTTGAGTAGGGGTACCGAGTGATGTCTGGGGCCAGAGTTGGATATTGTCCTAAGGTTTGTTTTGTAATTTTGTAATTTTGTCCTAAGGTTTGTGATAGTAATATTTTTTTTTTTTACGATGGAGAAACTTTAAACTAAAAAATGAGGTCATACGGAGGGATATCTATGTTCAGTAAACAGTTACTGAGTTGTAAACTGAATGGTAGAGCCGTCCAATACCTGGTTCATGATGATAATACTATTTTACGATGGAAAAACCTTATCC
>WNGS01034715.1:0-12407 GCA_020271785.1 Procambarus virginalis | reverse complement strand
CCTACATGTCGATGTTTGCGGATGACGCAAAGTTGATGAGAAGAGTTGTGACAGATGAGGATTGCAGGATCCTCCAAGAGGCCTGAACAGGTTTGCAAGATGGTCAGAGGAATGGCTACTGGAATTCAACACGAGCAAATGTAAAGTTATGGAAATGGGACTAGGAGATGGAGACAAAAGGACAGTACACAATGAGGGGAACAGCCTACCTGTGACGACGCGCGAGAAGAGACCTGGGTGTGGACGTAACACCTAATCTATCTCCTGAGGCACATATAAATAGGATAACGACAGCAGCGTACTCTACACTGGCAAAATTAGAACATCATTCAGAAACCTAAGTAAGGAGGCATTAGGTCTTTACACTGCCTACGTGAGGCCAGTCTTAGAGTATGCCGCCTCATCATGAAGTCCCCATCTAAAGAAACACATAATGAAACTGGAAAAGGTTGAGAGGTTTGCAACGAGACTCGTCCCAGAGCTACGAGGGATGGGGTATGAGGAGCGCCTGGGGGAACTATGCCTTACGACACTAGAAGAAGAAGGGAGAGGGGGGACATGATAGGAACGTATAAAATACTCAGAGGGATTGACAGAGTGGACATAGACGAAATGTTCACACGGAATAGTAACAGAACGAGGGGACATGGATGGAAGTTAGAAACTCAGATGAGTACAGAGATGTTAGGAAGTTTTCTTTTAGCGTGAGAGTAGGGGAAAATGGAATGCACTTAAGGAACAGGTTGTGGAAGCCAATACTATTCATAATTTTAAAACAAGTATGATAGGGAAATGGGATAGGAGTCATTGCGTAAACAACTGATGCTCGAAAGGCGGGATCCAAGAGTCATGCTCGATCTGCAGATCCTGCCCTCCAGACACATATAGGGAGTATAGGTGAGTACACACACACACACACACACACAGAGGTCAAGCGGGATGGTAAGACAACAGAATGAAGCTGTAGGAGAGGGACTGGACTAGTCATTCGTGGAGATGATTGCTAAGGCATGGAAGGAAGTCAGTGGGGAATTGAAGGACCTGAGGGAAACTATATATAAGTGCAGCGCAAGAGGAGATAAAAATCCTAAAAACAGGCCCTCCTCAGACTCTGGTCCAGGGGACTAACCCCCAGGTACCAGGAGATGTAGCAATGGCAGGGACCGCAACAATTGGCCCAACCTTTGCTGAAATGCTGAAGAGCCCAGGAGCAATGTCCACAGTCAAGGAAGTTGTAATGAAAGCAGTAACCTCACAGGAGGCAGCTAGATGCACAAGCCAGCTAATGGAAAGGAAAATAGCTGTAGTAGTGGTAGGTGTGAAGGAACAAGAGGGCTCCACAAGGGAGGAATCGAGGACTAAAGATAAAGCTGAAGTGGCAGGGATATTAAAGGAAATAGGAATGGAAGGGGTTGAACGACACATAAAACAGTTTTTCCGGATTGGCCAGTACAACAGAAAAAAAGAGATTGATCAAGGTAGTATTCAAGAGCGAGGACATCAAAGAGGACATCCTAGTAAAGAAGAGCAAACTGAGGTATGCAAGGAAATACAAAGAGGTATATGTTCAGAGGGACATGACCAGAGACGAGATAGTAAGGGCAGCAGATGCAAGGAAAAGGCGCAAGGAGAGGGAAGGGAGCCAGGGAACCTCAGCCTCCAACCCAGCAATCCCAGAGGGGAGTGGGGAGCCCCAATCCAGCAACCCAGGAACCCAGGGGGGAATGCAACACCCCAGCCCACCACCCAATAGGGCCCTCCCTACCCCCAGCACAAACCCTTCCTTGCCCCTGCACAATGCCCATCATGAAACCCAAATCCTCCCCCTCCCTTTACCCCAAGTAGCCCTGCTTTCCCAGCCCTGGTCTTCTCCCTGCCCCAAGCAGGCCTGAGCAAGACCAAAGCCCTCTATCCCCACTCCATCTCCCTCCAAAACCCTGTCAACTACACTGCAGGAGGGCGTGCACTTTCCCCAAGCAATCCCTGCTCCCTCACCCCCAGGACTTCTTCCTGCCCCAAGCAGGCCTGAGGAAGACCTAGCCCTCCATCCCCCACTCCACCTCCCTCTGAACCCCTGGAATCTACCTCACAGGAGGAGGAGCCTACCCAAGTAGCAATGACCATAGAACAACTTCCTACACTTGTGGGGAGTGAGGGTGAAACTGGATATAAGAAAGTGAGCTTCAAGGTAATGTACTCAAACATTGATGGGATTACCAATAAAGCAAGTGAACTGGCAGAAAGGGTGCAAGAAGAAAAACCCTGATGTAATAGGACTAACGGAAACAAAATTGTCAGGAGTCATAACAGATGCTGTGTTCCAAAGGACTACTATATAGTAAGGAAAGAGAGGGAAGGAGAGGAGGTGGAGGAGTGGCCCTGCTGATAAGGAAGGACTGGAGTTTTGATGAGATGGAAATTCCGGGCTGTGACGGATTCAGAGATTACATAACAGGAACTATAACAATGGGTGGACCTAAGATAATAGTGGCAGTCATTTACAACCCTCCCCTAAATGACAGAAGACCTAGACAGGAGTTTGATAGGAACAACATGGCAACCATTAATATAATAGAGAGAGCAGCTTCAGTTGCCTGCAGGAATGGCTCCAGACTCTTAATCATGGGCGATTTCAACCATGGAAAGATAGACTGGGAGAATGGGGACCCACATGGTGGTGCAGATACGTGGAGAGCTAAACTCTTGGAAGTGGCAACAAGGAATTTTCTGAGCCAGCATGTCAAGGAACCCACAAGAGTGAGAGGCAATGATGAACCAGCTAGACTCGACTTGATATTCACCCTGAATGAGTCAGAAATAAGGGAAGTCAAAGTTGAAGCCCCCATAGGAATGAGTGACCACAGTGTACTGACCTTTGAGTACTTGGTGGAGGTAGGGATAACCTATCCAAGGATGGGAGTGGAAGGAAAAAGACTGAATTACCGAAGAGGAAAATATGACGAGATGAGGAGCTTCCTGGGGAATACCATGGGAAACAGAACTTAGAGACAAGAATGTGCAGGTCATGATGGATTTTGTCACCCAGAAGTGCCAGGAAGCTGCAGACAGGTTTATCCCGTCCAAAAGGAGAAAAACGAAAAACAACAGAAAAACCCATGGTTCAACCAGGAATGCAAGGTAGCGAAGCAACTGAGTAAAAGAACATGGAGAAACTACAGAAATAACAGAACACCAGAGAGCAGGAGAGATACCAGAGGGCCAGAAATGAGTACCTCAGAGTGAGGAGGGAAGCAGAGAGACAGTTTGAAAATGACATCGCGAGTAAAGCAAAGACCCAACCAAAGCTGCTCCACAGCCACATCAGGAGGAAAACAGCAATGAAGGAACAAGTGATGAAGCTGCGAAAGGTGGAGAACAGATACACAGAGAATGACAAGGAGGTGTGTGAAGAACTCAACAAGAGATTTCAGGAGGTCTTCACAATAGAACAAGGAGAAGCCCCTGCACTAAATGAGGTGGCAAACCAAGCAACCTTGGAGGAATTTGACCTCACCAGGGATGAGGTCAAAACGTGTCTGCTGGAGCTGGATGTGACAAAGGCTGTTGGGCCTGACAGAATCTCACCATGGATACTAAAGGAAGGTGCAGAAGCACTAAGTGTGCCACTCTCTATGGTGTATAACAGGTCACTGGAATCAGGAGACTTACCAGAAAGTTGGAAGACAGCTAACGTGGTCCCAGTATATAAAAAGAGTGACAGGCAAGAGGCACTGAATTACAGGCCAGTTTCCTTAACTTGTATACCATGCAAGGTGATGGAGAAGATCGTGAGGAAAAGGCTCGTAGAGCATCTGGAGGGAAATAACTTTGTAACGCACCACCAACATGGGCTCAGGGATGGTAAATCGTGCCTCACAGGGTTAATAGAATTTTATGACCAGGCAACGAAAATTAGGCAGGAAAGAGAAGGGTGGGCCGACTGCATTTTCCTGGACTGCCAAAAAGCCTTTGACACAGTACCCCATAAAAGGCTGTTAAAAAAGTTGGAGCAACAGGCAGGAGTAAAAGGGAAGGTGCTCCAGTGGATAAGGGAGTACTTAAGCAACAAGAAACAGCGAGTAACGGTGAGGGGGGAGACATCAGAGTGGCGATATTTCACCAGCGGAGTCCCACAGGGCTCAGTACTTGGACCCATCTTGTTTCTAATATATGTGAACGATCTTCCGGAGGGTATAGACTCATTCCTCTCAATGTTTGCTGATGATGCAAAAATTATGAAAAGAATCAAGACGGATGAAGATAGACAGAGACTACAGGATGACCTGGATAAACTGGAGGAATGGTCTAGAAAATGGCTGCTAAAGTTCAACTCGGGAAAGTGTAAGGTGATGAAATTAGGCGAAGGGAGCAGGAGGCTGAACACAAGGTATCATCTGGGAGGTGAAATCCTGCAAGAGTCAAATAGAGAGAAAGATCTGGGGGTTGATATCACACCGAACCTGTCCCCAGAGGCCCACATCAAAAGAATATCATCAGCGGCATATGCTAGACTGGCAAACATAAGAACTACCTTTAGAAACTTGTGTAAGGAATCTTTCAGAACCTTGTATACCACTTATGTAAGACCAATCCTGGAGTATGCAGCTCCAGCCTGGAGTCCATACCTAGTTAAATACAAGACAAAGTTAGAGAAGATTCCGCGGTATGCCACCAGGCTCGTCCCGGAACTGAGAGGATTGAGCTACGAGAAAAGGCTAAAGGAGCTGAACCTCACATCCCTGGAAAACAGAAGATTAAGGGGAGACATGATAACCACCTACAAAATTCTCAGGGGAATTGACAGGGTGGACAAAGACAAACTCTTCAGCACGGGTGAGACACCAACAAGGGGACACAGGTGGAAACTTAGTACTCGGATGAGCCATAGAGACGTTAGAAAGAATTTTTTCAGTGTCAGAGTAGTTAATAAATGGAATGCACTAGGAAGTGATGTGGTGGAGGCTGACTCCATACACAGTTTCAAATGTAGATATGATAGAACCCAATAGGCTCAGGAACCTGTACACCTGTTGAATGACGGTTGAGAGGCGGGACCAAAGAGCCAGAGCTCAACCCCCGCCAGCACAACTAGGTGAGTACAACTAAGTGAGTACACACACACACACACACTTCAATCACGGAAGGATTGACTGGGAGAACAAGGAACCACATGGAGGCGAGGATACGTGGAGAGCCAAACTATTGGAGGTGGTGACTAGAAACTTTTTAACCCAGCATGTCAGAGAACCCACAAGGATGAGAGGAAATGACGAACCAGCGAGACTCGACATAGTCTTCACTCTGAACGACTCCGACATAAGAGAAAGCGGTTTTGAGGCCCCAGTAGGAATGAGCGTCCACAGTGTACTGGTGTTTGAGTACCTGATTGAAGAAAGGTTATTGAACTCGAGGAGGGATACCGAAAACAAAGGTTAGCATACCGAAAGGGAAACTCTCATAGTTTCCCTTTCCCTTGAGATAAGAAAATTCCTAACAGATATAGCATGGAAAACATACCTCGGGGGAAAGACGGCCCAAGATATGATGGACTTCATCACGCAGAAGTGCAAGGACGCAGCAAACAAGTTTGTCCCAGTCCAAAAGGAAAACAGTGAAATGAAGATGAGAAACCCATGGTTTAGTCAGAGATGTAGGCTAGCTAAGCAGTAAAGTAAAAGAGCATGGACAAACTATAGGAATAACAAGACACTGGAGAGCAGAGAAAGATACCAGAATGCAAGGAATGAATATGTCAGGATGAGAAAAGAGGCAGAAAGACAATACGAAAATGACATCGCAAGCAAGGCAAAGACTCAGCCTAAATTGCTGCATAGCCACATCAGGAGAAAAATAACAGTAAAGGAACAGGTTATGAAATTAAGGATAGGGGCAGAAAGATTCACTACAAACGTGTTGGAAGTGTGTGAGGAACTGAATAAGAAATTCCAGGAGGTCTTCACCTTAGAGCAAGGAGAAATTCCAGAGATAAGAGAAGGAATAGCTAACCAGGAACCACTGGAAGAGTTTGAGATTACCAGCGGGGAAGTAAGGAAGTGTTTACTAGAGTTGGATGTGACAAAGGCTATAGGCCCAGATGGAATCTCCCCTTGGATACTAAAGGAAGGAGCAGAACTGTGCCTGCCACTCTCCATAGTGTATAACAAATCACTGGCAAAAGGGGAAATGCCAGAAGTTTGGAAAGCAGCTAACGTAGTCCCGATATACAAGAAAGGGGATAGACAGGAGGCACTGAACTACAGGCCAGTGTTCCTAACCTGCATACCATGCAAGCGGATGGAGAAGATTGTGCGAAGAAAGCTAGTGGAACAGCTGGAGCGAAAGAACTTTGTAACACAGCATCAACATAGATTCAAGGATGGCAGGTCCTGCCTCACAGGGTTACTTGAATTCTATGACCAGGCAACAAAAATAAGGCAAGAAATAGAAGGGTGGGCAGACTGCATATTTTTGGAGTCAGAAAGCCTTTGATACAGTACCACACAAGAGGCTAGTGAAAAAGCTGGAGATGCAGGCTGGAGTTAGGGGTGAGGTCTCAGATTGGCGAGACGTTACAAGTGGAGTCCCGCAGGGTTCAGTCCTTGGACCTATACTGTTTCTGATATATGTAAATGATCTCCCAGAGGGTATAGACTCGTTTCTCTCAATGTTTGCTGATGATGCAAAAATTATGAGGACGATTGAAACAGAGGATGATAGTAGGAGGCTACAAGATGACCTAGACAGACTAAGTGAATGGTCCTAGAAATGGCTGTGGAAGTTCAACCCGAGTAAATGCAAAGTAATAAAACTAGGCAGTGGAAACAGGACGCCAGACACAGGATACAAAATAGGAGATGAAGTACTTAATGAAACGGACAGAGAGAAAGATGTAGGAGTTGATATCACACCAAACCTGTCTCCTGAAGCCCACTTAAAAAGAACAACGTCTGCGGCATATGCGAGGCTGGCTAACATCAGAACAGCGTTCAGGAACCTGTGTAAGGAATCATTCAGAATCTTGTACACCACATATGTAAGACCAATCCTGGAGTATGCGGCCCCAGCATGGATCCCGTACCTTGTCAAGCACAAGAAGAAGCTGCAAAAAGTTCAAAGGCATGCCACTAGACTAGTCCCAGAACTAAGAGGCATGAGTTACGAGGAAAGGCTGCGGGAAATGCACCTTACGACACTGGAAGACAGAAGATTAAGGGGAGACATGATCACAACCTACAAAATCCTCAAGGAAATCGACGCGGTAAACAAGGATAAACTATTCAACACTGGTGGTACGCGAACAAGGGGACACAGGTGGAAACTGAGTACCCACATGAGCCACAGGGACGCTAGAAGGAACTTTTTCAATGTCAGAGTAGTTAACGGATTTAATGCATTAGGCAGTATGGCTGACTCCATACACAGTTTCTAATGTAGATATGATAGAGCCCAGTAGGCTCAGGAATCTGTACAACAGTTGATTGACAGTTGAGAGGCGGGACCAAAGAGCCAAAGCTCAACCCCCGCAAGCACAAATAGGTGAGTACAAATATTCGAGTACACACACACACACACACACACACACACACACACACACACACACGCACACACACACACACACACACACACACACACACACACACACACACACACACACACTTTTACTGTGACCATCGTGTCGAGTGGACGTGGGTTTGGGAGCTCCTGGTTCACTAGTGGCGTGGGAGGGGTAATCGGGCAACTTCGAAGTGAAAAAGTGTGTACAAGTGAATGAAAAAACCCTTGGGTTTTGACCAAACCCATAAGGTAGTGAAGAAAAACAGTATAAGTAGCGTAATTGAAAATAGTTGATGCAGGAAGTACTGTGGCAGTGTGCAGAGTGGACCTGACCTCTGACCGTGACCTCACCCCATCGGCAGCAATACCACGTGGGAGACTCCTGGAGATTCACTCACCTATTGTGTTAGCAGGACGGTAAGATACTTGGAACCCCCTGTGCGTAAAGTTGGATTATAGCAATGACTAGGTCAGGAAGGGCGTCTAGGTCCAGCAGTATTATGATTGAAGAAGAAGATAGGTTTGTGGAGAAGATGATTGGGAAATTTGTAGAGAAGAGGGATGTTTGGGTAGGTGATCTAATCCAGGGGATTAAAAGTGAAATCTTTAATAAGATACAGGACGAGGTTCAAAGACTCAAACAAGAGTTTATGGAGTATATTCAAGAGGAAATCAGGAAGAGCAGGGTAGAATGGCAAGGAGAAATAACTAGACTTACTAATGAATTTGGCAGGCATAGGGGAGGCTTGGCAGGGGAAGGGGGAGTAGGAGTAGGTGGAGGAGCGGGAGTGGGAGGGGTGGGGGTCAGCCAGGGAGGGGGCTACCAGCATGACCCTGACCTGAGAAAGAGGACAATCATAATCCATGGATTACTTGAAGTCAGGGCACCATCGAGGCAGGAAAGGATGGAGATTGAGGATTTGGAGCTACAGGGGATTTTGAGGGACATGAGAGCCCATATGGCAGGGAATGAGGTAGAAGTCCACCGCCGCATTGGACCATACAACTGTAACAGGAAACGTCCTGTCCTGGTACAGTTCACCAACGAAGAGGCAGTTGATTACATACTGAATCACAAACACTTGCTCAGAGGTAGCGAAAGTTACTTCAACGTATATATTGACAAATTCATGACAAAGGAGGAGCAGATAGCCCACAGAGCAAGCAAACCCCCACGATACAGTTCTACCCGTTTGAGCGTAGTTACGCACCCCACTGCTAATCCACCCCAGGATAACCAGTTCACAACTGATTCTCAAATCACTCCCTCCCCAAATCAGCCCTCCTTCCCCCTGCTTATCTCCCCAACACCTCCCTTGACCCTTCTGACCTCACTGCAGTCAAATTCACCCCACATTCCAAGGACCCCCTCATCCCCTCAACCCCCAAATCCCGTCCAGCCCTCATCCCCTCAACCCCCAAAACCCACCCAGCCCTCATCCCCTCAACCCCAAAAACCCACCCAGCCCTCATCCCCTCAACCCCCAAAACCTACCCAGCCCTCACCCCTCCTCATCCCCTCTCCTTCCATGTGACCCCCCACCCTTGCGAGGGGGGTGGGAGGTTCCTCCCACCCCCTCTATCCTTCCCCCTCCCGACCTCTCAACCTCTATCTGACTCCCAACCTTACGCTATCTCCCAACCCCTCTATGCCTATCAGACCCTCCCCAATCTTCAGACCCAGTATGCCCTTCCTACCCCAGACCTACCTACCCAGGCCCTACCCCAAACCCTCCTACCTACCTCCCTAGAAGCCCAGCCCCCAGTAGCCCCCCAAGCACCCCTCCCGACCTCTTTCACCCCCCATACACCCCCCGGACCCCCCCTTACACCCCCCGGATCCCCCCGGACACCCCCGGACCCTCCCCACCCCCAGTCATCCCCCAGACACCCCCCAGATCCCCCAGGTCCCCCCTGCCCCCAGTCACCCCCCAGACACCCCCCAGATCCCCCCAGACCCCCAGAGACAGGGGGAACCCTGGTACAGGAGTTTCCATGAAGAGTCTCAAGGTATGGTACACCAATGCTGATGGGGTATCTAATAAAGCAGAAGAGGTAAAAGAAAGAGTGAGTGAGGCAGATCCTGACATAGTTGCAATTGTGGAAACTAAAATTAATGACATGATCTCAGATGCAATCTTTCCTGAAGGGTACCAGGTGATGAGAAAAGAGAGGACACAGAGACAGGGAGGGGGAGTGGCACTCCTAATAAAGCGGAAATGGCAGTTTGAAGACCTGGGAAATCAGGTTACCAATGAGAGCACAAGCTTCATACATGGAACTCTAACAGTAGATGGGAGGAAGATTGTGATCTTAGTAATCTACAATCCCCCACCAAACAGTAGAAGACCCAGGCAGGAGTATGATGACAACAACAAGGCATGCATAGATGAACTGCAGAAGGCAGCAACACTAGCCCACAGAATGAGAGCGAAGCTGCTGGTCATGGGGGACCTAAATCATGGAGAGATAAATTGGGAATCAAGGAATCCCCATGGAGGGGACGAAACGTGGGGAGCAAAATTAGTAGATGTTATAGACAGGAATTTCCTAACACAGCATGTGAAGGAAGACACAAGGGAAAGAGGAGGAGATGCACCGAGCCTATTAGACCTGATTTTCACCCAGAACGTAGAAGATATCGAGAATTTGGAGCATGAAATACCTCTAGGGGCCAGTGACCATTGTGTCCTAGTCTTTGACTACATGATGGAATTCAAACTTATGACGATGGGACAAGAGATCTGGGAAAGGAGAGTTGACTACAGGAAAGGGGACTATAGGAGGATAAGGGACTATCTGGGAGAAGTGCAGTGGGAGGAAGAAATTAGAGGAAAAACAGTCCAAGATATGATGGACCTAGTCATACAGAAATGCCAAGAGGCCGAAGAGAGATTTATACCAACAGTAAAGGGAAAAAATAAGAAGGAATATAATAACCCTTGGTTTAATAGACAGTGTCAGGAAGCAAAAATGGCCAGCAGGCGGGAGTGGAGGAAGTTCAGAAGACAAAGGACAGAGGACAACAGGATCAGATGCAACAGAGCTAGGAACGATTACATTAACATAAGACGAACATCGGAAAGGGACTATGAGAACGATATTGCAATCAAAGCAAAAAAACAACCTAAGCTACTACACAGTCATATAAGAAGGAAAATGTCGGTGAACGACCAAGTGACAAGACTAAGGAAGGCAGAGGGGGCATATACTGAAAATGACAAGGAAATCTGTGAGGCACTGAATGCCAGTTTCCATGGAGTGTTCACTACCGAGCCCGAGCAGCTCCCATTGTTGGAAGGGGTTACCCTAGATGAAAGACTATCAGATATAGAGGTGACAGCAGAAGAGGTAATGAAACAGTTGACAACTCTAGATGCATCTAAAGCAGTAGGACCAGACAAAGTATCACCGTGGATACTAAAAGAAGCGGCGCAGGCCCTCAGCGTGCCTCTGGCAATGATCTTTAATGAGTCACTTATGTCGGGAGAATTGCCCAGTTGCTGGAAGAAGGCAAATGTCGTGCCGATCTTCAAGAAAGGCGATAGGGAGGAGGCACTTAACTATAGACCTGTATCACTGACAAGCATCCCCTGTAAAATACTGGAAAGAATAATTAGGCTACGACTGGTTGCACACCTGGAGAACGTTAGGTTTGTGAACAAACATCAACATGGGTTCTGGACAGGGAAATCGTGCCTAACAAACCTTCTGGAATTCTATGATAAAATAACGAGGATAAGACAGGACAGAGATGGTTGGGCAGACTGCATATTTCTGGACTGCCAAAAAGCCTTTGATACAGTACCGCACATGAGACTGCTGTTCAAACTCGAGAGGCAGGCGGGGGTAGGGGGAAAGGTCCTAGCATGGATAAGGAACTACCTAACAGGAAGGAGCCAAAGAGTTACGGTAAGGGGCGAGAAGTCGGACTGGCGAACAGTAACAAGTGGAGTACCACAAGGATCGGTACTGGGACCAATTCTATTTCTTGTATATGTTAACGATATGTTTACGGGTGTAGAGTCCTACATGTCGATGTTTGCGGATGACGCAAAGTTGATGAGAAGAGTTGTGACAGATGAGGATTGCAGGATCCTCCAAGAGGACCTGAACAGGTTGCAGAGATGGTCAGAGAAATGGCTACTGGAATTCAACACGAGCAAATGTAAAGTTATGGAAATGGGACTAGGAGATAGGAGACCAAAGGGTCAGTACACAATGAAGGGGAACAGCCTACCTGTGACGACGCGCGAAAGAGACCTGGGTGTGGACGTAACACCTAATCTATCTCCTGAGGCACATATAAATAGGATAACGACAGCAGCGTACTCTACACTGGCAAAAGTTAGAACATCATTCAGAAACCTAAGCAAGGAGGCATTTAGGGCGCTTTACACTGCCTACGTGAGGCCAGTCTTAGAGTATGCCGCCTCATCATGGAGTCCCCATCTGAAGAAGCATATAATGAAACTGGAAAAGGTTCAGAGGTTTGCAACGAGACTCGTCCCTGAGCTACGAGGAGCCGTATAAAACTCAGAGGGATTGACAGAGTGGACATAGACGAAATGTTCACACGGAATAGTAACAGAACGAGGGGACATGGATGGAAGTTGGAAACTCAGATGAGTCACAGAGATGTTAGGAAGTTTTCTTTTAGCGTGAGAGTAGTGGGAAAATGGAATGCACTCAAGGAACAGGTTGTGGAAGCAAATACTATTCATAATTTTAAAACCAGGTATGATAGGGAAATGGGACAGGAGTCATTGCTGTAAACAACTGATGCTCGAAAGGCGGGATCCAAGAGTCAATGCTCGATCCTGCAGACACATATAGGTGAGTACATATAGGTG
>WNGS01034691.1:0-12694 GCA_020271785.1 Procambarus virginalis | reverse complement strand
CTGCATACCACATTATTTACAGCAAATTCTGCACAAGGTAGGACATTTTAGGCTGGTGTTGTACAGCAACCTAGTTTAATTATTGTGCTAACCTGGTGTAAGGGTAAGAATTTTTTACAATTGTCTAGAGTTGAACATATATTACAAACTAGCAAGTACATATTTTTATGCAGTATTCATGACAACCCGAGTTGTGTTGTCAAACATGATCTTAATATAATTATAGGTATAATTTAACTAATCATTTCACCTTGAGTGTTAACCTGTGTCTCTGTACCAACCAGAGTGATAAAGACGGGCTAACTTGCGGAATACCAGCATTGATACAGGCTTACCACTCAAATTATAGCGTGTATGATTATACAGTAGTATATTTTAAATGATAAACAGCTCTAGTTCGGAAACTAGTAGCTGTATTAATTCAAGTGCCAAAAATAGTTAAAAGTCCATACGACTAGCAAGTACTTCCAAGATGTCTACACTCAAAAATGTAAAATTAACCCTTAAGGCCTTAAAGGGACATCTCACAAGGCAGATTAGCAAAAGTGAAGACATGAGTAATCAAAACTCCAGTTAATTATGCAGCACTGGAAAACTATCTTAAGCTTACACGGAACAAATTGACCGTGTGTTGCAACAAATGAAAGAATATCAAGATTTACTTAACATTTCCAGTATTGATGAAGTTACGATGAACAACATTCTCCAAGAACACTCTGATTATGAAGATGCAATGTTTGTAAAAATACAACAATATGACGATTTGATAGACGCCCATAAGGCCAATATATATATTGCAGCCACAACTACCCAGAATCAGACAGCACCAGAAGTCAAATTACCATCACTCAGTCTCCCAACTTTTTCTGGAACAGAGGACGAGAGTTGGGACAATTTCTGGAGCAAATTTGTCGAATCTGTGGATTCTAATGTCAATGTACCAAAGACGACAAAGTTTACGTATTACAGAGTGTCTTGAAGGATGAAGCCTTTCAGGTAGTCTGTAATCTGAATCACACAGATGACGATATGACAATGCCGTACAACTACTCAAAGACAACTATGCAAAGCCTGAAAGGACTATCAGAATTCTAACCCAGAAGCTGTTAGATATTAAACATCCAAATAATACAGCAGTCTCACTCCAAGCCTTTAGATTGGAGCTTGAGTCTTTGCTTAAG
Organism: Procambarus virginalis; assembly: GCA_020271785.1. Lineage (NCBI taxonomy): Eukaryota > Metazoa > Arthropoda > Malacostraca > Decapoda > Cambaridae > Procambarus > Procambarus virginalis. The sequence continues at coordinate 11,513 of WNGS01034691.1, read as the reverse complement.
GCACTTAAAAATAAAGTGGACTTAGATGCATCAGACTGGATAATCCAAGTCCATATGACACGCAAATTACCCAGGGATATACTAGATAAGCTGTTTGTATTATATGGAAAGTCATCTCTGACAGTAACAGAGATTACAAAAGGATTACAAACCATCATAGAACGAGAAAGAGTTATCCCAGATGAAAAAGCGACTTCAAACCTTCATCTACTACTAATAGTAAACAACAGAGTACAAACAGTACTACAAACAAATTTAAAACAACTTCTTCCTCCCCAAAGTGGAAACAAGGCAGTGTGGGCACATATGCAGTTGGTACCTCCAAACCTACAGTCAACGCGCCACCCAAATCGGTGACTCCTCAAGATACTGTTAACGTCTGGAGACCATGTCTGTTCTGTGAACAATCACATTCCATGTACAATATAGACGTTTCCCCGATCGTGCAACACGCATAAAACGACTCAAGGAGTTACATAGATGTACCAAGTGTATAAGGGAACATCATCCCGACAGCTGCACATCAACAATATTCACCTGTTATAGGTGCCATAAGGGTCAACACCATACAGCACTTTGTGGGGATTCAAGGACAAAGTCTGCCAAACCACAGGAGGAGGAAGGAACTAACACCTCAGTACAGCTTTGTACTGTGCAACCTGACAAAAGTGTCTTCTCAACAAGGTCTAAACATAAATCAGCTCTACCTACTGCACGATTGATCATTAGAAATGGAGAGAACAAAGCCACCGTACGTGGATTATTTGATCAAGGGTCCCAATTGACCTTTATATCCAAAGAGTTGGTAGATACACTGAAAACTTACACCTGTAGAGGAGACACGAATAAACATAGCAGGATTACTGACAGACTCAGGAGCCCGAGTCTATGAGGTAGTACAACCCAAGTACGATTAGGAGGTTACGAACAAAATGTACAAGCTCTAGTAGTAGATAGATTCCCAACAGATCTGTATGTATATGGTCTGGGACAACAGCCAAATTCCTAGAAAAAAAGGGAATTCATTTGGCTGATAAAATCACATCAGATAACCTTTCCAATATTGGAATCCTTATGGGATCAGATGTCTACCATAAGTTTATCAAAGGAAAGGATACAAACACGGTATGAACGTGTTACCATCTGCAGGTGGCTATTTGCTAACAGGCCCTGTATTACGGCTAACCAACCCGCACCTGTAGAACACCAGCATGCCAACCCAATAATGGTTGCATGACTAGGAGAGCAGTCTCCACTGCAACTCAGAGACATGTCCGAGGAAGAGCTTGATCCCCCTGTACACAAGTTATGGGACCTGGCAACTCTCGGCATTGTCCCTGAACAACCTAGTCCAGATGATGACTGGACTTACAAACAATACCTGGACTCAGTTATATACAGAGATAATCAATACTGGGTCAGGTTACCATGGAAGCTGAATCACCCTCAGCTACCCGTCAACCATTTTATGGCACAAAACCAATTGAGATCACAGGTGTTGCGCTTACAAAGACAACCTGAGAACTTGAAGTTGTACCATGCAATAATACAGAAGCAACTCGATGACAAATTTATCGAAATTGTTACAAATGATAACCCAAAGGAAGGTCACTACTTACGACATCATTGTGTACAGAAGAATTCTGCAACTACCCCATTACGGATAGTATTTAATTGCAGTGCTAAAACAAGGCCGAGTAGTGTTTCGTTAAATGACTGTCTTCAAACTGGCCCTAGCCTAACACAAAGGCTTTACGACGTGCTGTTAAAGTTCCGTATTGGGACTTATGCATATACGGCCGACATCAGCAAGGCATTCCTTAGGGTAGGTCTTCAAGAAGAAGACCGGAACTACACAAAGTTCCTATGGATTAAGGATCCTAACGATCCGAACAGTGAATTAATCATTTACCGGTTTGCCTCTGTCCTTTTCGGAGCCACGTCATCTCCCTTTCTGCTCCAAGCTACCTTGGATATGCACTTGAAGAAGTCCAATAGCCCGAACAAGACGGAAATTAGCAAAAACCTATATGTGGATAATTTTCAAGGTACAACCAACAGTGAAAGTAAACTGTTGGACATATACCATGAGGCTAATCGAGAATTAATGGGAGCCAATATGCCTCTCCAGTCTTGGGTCTCTAACAATGACAAATTAAATCAACTGATCTCAACTGAATTTCCCAATTACCAGGTACCCGAGATGACAAAGGTACTAGGTGTCGAATGGAACACGACAACAGATCAGTTGACAATCAAGTCAGTGGAGCCTGATACCACTAACTTAACAATGAGAAAATTACTATCACAAGTCAGCAAACCCTTCGACCCATTAGGACTATTAAGCCCAGTAATGATTAACCCTTAAATGGCGCATAGCTATATACCATTTGACACCCACAGGCGCATACAAAAAAAAAAAAAAAATTATTTTTTCTTCCTAACCTGTTAATTTGTGTTCACTGATCACGGGAAAAATATAAAAAAATCGTAAGTTGAATATATTGGCCGCTATAGGGCAGGGAAGTCTGGCACAAAACAGGCGCTCACTCAGCATGCGTCCCAGGCGGTCTGTTGATCGCCAGCTGTCAGGCCGGAGTTGCCACAAAGAGATAATTGCCTAATTATTTCAATGTCTCTGATTGATTTTTCGTAGTTTTTTTGCTGTAATATTATTCAATAGTGTGTAGTGTGATATATTTATATAATGAAATGGGTGAATCATCGCTGTACTCAAAAATATGGTGTGCTTATTGTTGATTCAATTATGTTCATCAAACAGTGAACAAATACTTTGTCGGTTGTTACACTATATACACAGGTTATATATAAGTATCTGCATGTTTTGTTCACCATAACGAACCACTAAGTTGCTATTATGAGTCAAAAAGTAACGAGGAGTGACCGCCGTGTACCAGCCAGCCACTCACGCCCTCCCTCAAGTCATCTGACTCGCCCACATTCTCCTCCCACAATACTGTTTTTGCTTTTATTCACTATATACAGACGCTATATATAAGTATCTACATTCGTGTTCACCATAACGAACCACTAAGTTGGTATGCTGAGTGGCAGTGGCAGCCCGCCACTGGCTGCCACTGCCACTGATGGACCTCACAGTCAGCTGATGGCTGCCGCCCTCAAGGCCACACGCACTAATATTTCTCCTCCAACAATACTGCTTGTGGTGTTATTACGCTATATACACACATTATATATAAATATCTACCGGTTTTATTCACCAAACTTGTACAAGTAAACTGGTATGGTGCCCAAAGACGTGATCACCAGTAAACAACACGATAATTCCTGCAGACGACGCTCCTCTCACCAAAATGGCGGCTCCCAACCTCCTACTCTTGCTGTTTATACTCTCTATACACACGTTATATATAAGTATCTACATTTGTGTTCACCATAACGAACCACTAAGCTGGTATGGTGAGTGCAGTCAATAAAAGGTGGCCACACACAGTCAGATAACAACGCCACCACCCTCCCTCCCACAGCATTACTCCTCCCTCCATGGAGCACAGCGCTAAATATCATCACAATCCTCTTATTATCAGACCCATGGTCAGTTTTATCACAGTCAGGGGTCTTCTGTAATAATATTATCGCTACATAATAGCATGAACAAGTATATTATGGCATTTTTAGGCGATGCTGTGGTCACAAGCTGAACAGCAGTGCTGTGAGCTCATGCTGCGTGCGTCAGGCTTGGTAGCTTACGCGATACTGAGGCCCCTAACACCCGGGAGTTTGGCCCACGATTTTTTTTTAAAATGGCATCTGTTTACAAGAGCCCTGATGAAGGTGTGGTGAACCCCGTGTATCCGCGGGCCGTTTAAATCTTGCGTAGTACTCCAACGCATCATATGATGCGATGCGCAATTTTCTGCAAGTCGGTCAACGCATCATATGATGCGATGCGCATTGAAGGGTTAAAGAACTCTGATAAAGAAAGAGATCTAGGGGTGGTTCTAGATAGAAAACTATCACCTGAAGACCACATAAAGAATATTGTGCAAGGAGCCTATGCTATGCTTTCTAACTTCAGAATTGCTTTTAAATACATGGATGGGGATATACTAAAGAAATTGTTCATGACTTTTGTTAGACCAAAGCTAGAATATGCAGATGTTGTTTGGTGCCCATATCTTAAGAAGCACATCAACAAACTGGAAAAGGTGCAAAGACATGCTACTAAGTGGCTCCCAGAACTGAAGGGTAAGAGCTACGAGGAAAGGTTAGAAGCATTAAATATGCCAAAACTAGAAGACAGAAGAAAAAGAGGTGATATGATCACTACATACAAAATAGTAACAGGAATTGATAAAATCGACAGGAAAGATTTCCTGAGACCTGGAACTTCAAGAACAAGAGGTCAGATATAAACTGGCTAAACACAGATGCCGAAGAAATATAAGAAAATTCACTTTCGCAAACAGAGTGGTAGACGGTTGGAACAAGTTGGGGGAGAAAGTGGTGGAGGCCAAGATCGTCAGTAGTTTCAAAGCGTTATATGACAAAGAGTGCTGGGAAGACGGGACACCACGAGCGTAGCTCTCATCCTGTAACTACACTTAGGTAATTACACTTAGGTAATTACACACACAAATAGAGAAGCAGAACTAGGAAACAGTATTGGTTCGACAGAAAGTGCGAGAGGGCCAGAGACCAAAAGACACAAAAATGGAATCAATACAGGAAGAGGCCAAACCCCCAATCATACCAGCGATACAAAGATGCGAGAAACAACTACACGGCAGTGAGGAGAGAGGCAGAAAGAAATTTTGAAAAAGGGATTGCAGACAAATGTAAAACAGAACCAGGTCTATTCTATAAATTCATAAACAACAAATTGCAGGTAAAGGATAATATTCAGAGGTTGAAAATGGGAAATAGATTCACGGAAAATGAAAAGGAAATGTGTGAAACATTAAACGAAAAGTTCCAAAGTGTGTTTGTACAAAATGAAATCTTCAGGGAACCAGATACAATAAGAATTCCAGAGAACAACATAGAGCACATAGAGGTGTCTAGAGACGAAGTGGAAAAAATGCTCAAAGAGCTAAATAAGAACAAAGCAGTTGGTCCAGATGGAGTTTCACCATGGGTTCTGAGAGAATGTGCACCTGAGCTCAGCATCCCTCTTCAACTGATCTTTCAGGCATCCCTGTTTACAGGAGTTGTAGCTGATGTGTGGAAAAAGGCTAACATAGTTCCAATTTACAAGAGTGGAAGCAGGGAAGACCCCCTTAATTATAGACCGGTATCATTGACAAGTGTAATAGTCAAAATATTGGAAAAAATAATTATAACTAAATGGGTAGCACACCTGGAGAGAAATGATATAATATCAGACAGACAGTATGGTTTTCGATCTGGTAGATCCTGTGTATCGAATTTACTCAGTTTTTATGATCGAGCAACAGAGATATTACAGGAAAGAGATGGTTGGGCTGACTGCATCTATCTGGACCTAAAAAAGGCTTTCGACAGAGTTCCACATAAGAGGTTGTTCTGGAAACTGGAAAATATTGGAGGAGTGACAGGTACGCTTCTAACATGGATGAAAAACTTTCTGACTGATAGAAAAATGAGGGCTGTGATCAGAGGCAATGTATCGGACTGGAGAAATGTCACAAGTGGAGTACCACAGGGTTCAGTTCTTGCACCAGTGATGTTTATTGTCTACATAAATGATCTACCAGTTGGTATACAGAATTTTATGAACATGTTTGCTGATGATGCTAAGATAATAGGAAGGATAAGAAATTTAGATGATTGTTATGCCCTTCAAGAAGACCTGGATAAAATAAGTATATGGAGCACCACTGGGCAAATGGAATTTAATGTTAATAAATGTCATGTTATGGAATGTGGAATAGGAGAACATAGACCCCACACAACCTATATATTATGTGAGAAATCTTTAAAGAACTCTGATAAAGAAAGAGATCTAGGGGTGGTTCTAGATAGAAAACTATCACCTGAAGACCACATAAAGAATATTGTGCAAGGAGCCTATGCTATGCTTTCTAACTTCAGAATTGCTTTTAAATACATGGATGGGGATATACTAAAGAAATTGTTCATGACTTTTGTTAGGCCAAAGCTAGAATATGCAGCTGTTGTTTGGTGCCCATATCTTAAGCACATCAACAAACTGGAAAAGGTGCAAAGACATGCTACTAAGTGGCTCCCAGAACTGAAGGGTAAGAGCTACGAGGAAAGGTTAGAAGAATTAAATATGCCAAAACTAGAAGACAGAAGAAAAAGAGGTGATATGATCACTACATACAAAATAGTAACAGGAATTGATAAAATCGACAGGAAAGATTTCCTGAGACCTGGAACTTCAAGAACAAGAGGTCATAGATATAAACTGGCTAAACACAGATGCCGAAGAAATATAAGAAAATTCACTTTCGCAAACAGAGTGGTAGACGGTTGGAACAAGTTGGGGGAGAAGGTGGTGGAGGCCAAGACCATCAGTAGTTTCAAAGCGTTATATGACAAAGAGTGCTGGGAAGACGGGACACCACGAGCGTAGCTCTCATCCTGTAACTACACTTGGGTAATTACACTTAGGTAATTACACACACACACACATTTGACAGTTTTGAAAAGTCCTCACCCCCAGGACTTCTTCCTGTGCCAAGCAGGCCTGAGGAAGACCTAAGGAGGCCTGGTCGATGACCGGGCCGTGGGGACGATAAGCCCCGGAAGCACCTCAAGGTAAGCCCTCCATCCCCCACTCCACCTCCCTCTGAACCCCTGGAAACTACCTCACAGGAGGAGGAGCCTACCCAAGTAGCAATGACCATAGAACAACTTCCTACACTTGTGGGGAGGGTGAAATTGGATATAAGAAAGTGAGCTGCAAGGTAATGTACTCAAACATTGATAGGATTACCAATAAAGCAAGTGAACTGGCAGAAAGAGTGCAAGAAGAAAACCCTGATGTAATAGGACTAACGGAAACAAAATTGTCAGGAGTCATAACAGATGCTTTGTTTCCAAAGGACTACTATATAGTAACGAAAGAGAGGGAAGGGAGAGGAGGTGGAGGAGTGGCCCTGCTGATAAGGAAGGACTGGAGTTTTGATGAGATGGAAATTCCGGGCTGTGACGGATTCAGAGATTACATAACAGGAACTATAACAATGGGTGGACCTAAGATAATAGTGACAGTCATTTACAACCCTCCCCTAAATGACAGAAGACCTAGACAGGAGTTTGATAGGAACAACACGGCAACCATTAATATAATAGAGAGAACAGCTTCAGTTGCCTGCAGGAATGGCTCAAGACTCTTAATCATGGGCGATTTCAACCATGGAAAGTTAGACTGGAAGAATGAGGACCCACATGGTGGTGCAGATACGTGGAGAGCTAAACTCTTGGAAGTGGCAACAAGGAATTTTCTGAGCCAGCATGTCAAGGAACCCACAAGTGTGAGAGGCAATGATGAACCAGCTAGACTTGACTTGATATTCACCCTGAATGAGTCAGAAATAAGGGAAGTCAAAGTTGAAGCCCCCCATAGGAATGAGTGACCACAGTGTACTGACCTTTGAGTACTTGGTGGAGGTAGGGATAACCTATCCAAGGATGGGAGTGGAGGGAAAAAGACTGAATTACCGAAGAGGAAAATATGATGAGATGAGGAACTTCCTCAGGGGAATACCATGGGAAACAGAACTTAGAGACAAGAATGTGCAGGTCATGATGGATTTTGTCACCCAGAAGTGCCAGGAAGCTGCAGACAGGTTTATCCCTGTCCAAAAGGAGAAAAACAAAAAACAACAGAAAAACCCATGGTTCAACCAGGAATGCAAGGTAGCGAAGCAACCGAGTAAAAGAACATGGAGAAACTACAGAAATAACAGAACACCAGAGAGCAGGGAGAGATACCAGAGAGACAGAAATGAGTACCTCAGAGTGAGGAGGGAAGCGGAGAGACAGTTTGAAAATGACATCGCGAGTAAAGCCAAGACCCACCCAAAGCTGCTCCACAGCCACATCAGGAGGAAAACAGCAGTGAAGGAACAAGTGATGAAGCTGCAAAAAGGGGAGAACAGATACACAGAGAATGACAAGGAGGTGTGTGAAGAACTCAACAAGAGATTCCAGGAGGTCTTCACAATAGAACAAGGAGAAGCCCCTGCACTAAATGAGGCGGCGGAAAACCAAGCAACCTTGGAGGAATTTGACCTCACCAGTGATGAGGTCAAAAGGTGTCTGCTGGAGCTGGATGTGACAAAGGCTGTTGGGCCTGACAGAATCTCACCATGGATACTAAAGGAAGGTGCAGAAGCACTAAGTGTGCCACTCTCTATGGTGTATACCTGGTTGATACCTGGTTGATGGGGTTCTGGGAGTTCTTCTACTCCCCAAGCCCGGCCCGAGGCCAGGCTCGACTTGTGAGAGCTTGGTCCACCAGGCTGTTGCTTGGAGCGGCCCGCAGGCCCACATACCCACCACAGCCCGGCTGGTCCGGAACTTCTCTTAGAAAACAGTCCAGTTTTCTCTTGAAGATGTCCACGGTTGTTCCGGCAATATTTCTTATAGTCGCTGGGAGGATGTTGAATAACCGCGGACCTCTGATGTTTATACAGTGCTCTCTGATTGTGCCTATGGCACCTCTGCCCTTCACTGGATCAATCTTGCACTTTCTTCCATATCGTTCACTCCAGTACGTTGTTATTTTACTGTGCAGATTTGGGACCTGGCCCTCCAGTATTTTCCATGTGTATATTATTTGGTATCTCTCTCGTCTCCTTTCTAGAGAGTACATTTGGAGAGCTTTGAGACGATCCCAATAATTTAGGTGCTTTATCTCGTCTATGCGTGCCGTATATGTTCTCTGTATTCCCTCTATTTCAGCAATCTCTCCTGCTCTGAAGGGGGAAGTGAGTACTGAGCAGTACTCGAGACGGGACAACACAAGTGACTTGAAGAGTACAACCATTGTGATGGGATCCCTGGATTTGAAAGTTCTCGTAATCCATCCGATCATTTTTCTGGCTGACGCAATATTTGCTTGGTTATGCTCCCTAAACGTTAGATCGTCTGACATCATTATTCCCAAATCCTTGACATGCTGTTTTTCTACTATGGGAAGATTCGATTGTGTTTTGTACCCTGTATTACGTTTCAGATCCTCATTTTTGCCGTACCTGAGTACCTGAAATTTATCACCGTTAAACATCATGTTATTTTCTGCTGCCCAATCGTAAACTTTGTTGACATCTGCTTGTAGTTTCTCAATGTCTTCAGCAGAGGTAATTTTCATGCTGATTTTTGTGTCATCTGCAAAGGACGACACGAAGCTGTGACGTGTATTTTTGTCTATATCAGATATGAGAATAAGGAACAGTAGTGGTGCAAGGACTGTACCTTGAGGTACAGAGCTTTTAACATCGCTTGGACTCGATTTTATCTGATTGACTGTTACTCTTTGTGTTCTGTTCGACAGAAAATTGAGTATCCAGCGTCCTACTTTTCCAGTTATTCCCATTGACCTCATTTTGTGAGCTATCACCCCATGGTCACATTTGTCGAACGCCTTTGCAAAGTCTGTGTATACAACATCAGCATTTTGCTTTTCTTCTAGGGCTTCTGTGATTTTGTCATAGTGGTTGAGTAACTGTGACAGACAGGATCTTCCCGCTCTAAATCCATGTTGTCCTGGGTTGTGCAATTCATTGTTTTCCATAAAACTAGAAATTTGATTCCTAATCACTCTTTCAAACACTTTTATTATGTGTGATGTTAGTGCAACTGGCCTATAATTTTTTGCCAAGGCTTTACTCCCCCCCTTGTGCAACGGAGCTTTATCTGCAGATTTAAGTGCTGCTGGTATCTCCCCTGTATCCAGGCTCTTTCTCCATATTACGCTGAGTGCTCTCGCTACTGGTACTTTACATTTCTTTATGAATATTGAATTCCATGAGTCAGGCCCCGGAGCTGAGTGCATAGGCATATTGTCAATTTCTCTTTCAAAATCTTCCGAGTTTGTGGTAATATCCGTTATATTATCTGCAGCTTGAATGTCATTCATAAAGAAGCTGTCTGGGTCATCAACTTTCATGTTGTTTATTGGTGTGCTAAACATAACCTCATACTGGCTTCTTAGAATTTCACTAATCTCTTTGTCGTCCTCTGTGTACGTACCTTCATTTGTAATTAACGGTCTAATACTGGTCGGGGTTTTGGATTTTGATTTTGCGTATGTGAAAAAATATTTAGGATTTTTTCTTATCTCTTGTATAGCTTTCTGTTCCAATTCCATTTCCTCAGACTCATATGATCGCTTCAACGTTTGTTCTATTTCTTCGATCTCTATGCTTAGGCTTATTTTCCTTGCTTGTGATAGTTGTGTCTGCCGAAGCATTTCCGTTATTTTTTTCCTTCTCCTGTACAGTCGTCTGCGTTCGTTCTTCTAGAGTGGTCCTCTTTTCTGCCCCCTCCTCATAGGCACGTGCCTCAGCAGACCTTGTAAGCTTCAGCTGGTCAGTATAACAGGTCACTGGAAACAGGAGACTTACCAGAAAGTTGAAAGACAGCTGACGTGTGTCCCAATATACAAAAAGGGTGACAGGCAAGAGGCACTGAACTACAGGCCAGTTTTCCTTACTTGTATACCATGCAAGGTGATGGAGAAGATCGTGAGGAAAAGGCCGTAGAGCATCTGGAGGGAAATAACTTTGTAACGCACCACCAACATGGGTCAGGGATGGTAAATCGTGCCTCACAGGTTTAATAGAATTTTATGACCAGGCAACAAAATTAGGCAGGAAAGAGAAGGGTGGCCGACTGCATTTTCCTGGATTGCCAAAAGCCTTTGACACAGTACCCCCATAAAAAGCTGTTAAAAAGTTGGAGCAACAGGCAGGAGTAAAAGGGAAGGTGCTCCAGTGGATAAGGGAGTACTTAGCAACAGGAAACCGCGAGTAACAGTGAGGGGGAGACATCAGAGTGGCGAGATGTCACCAGCGGAGTCCCACAGGCTCAGTACTTGGACCCATCCTGTTTCTAATATATGTGAACGATCTTCTGGAGGGTATAGACTCATTCCTCTCAATGTTTGCTGATGATGCAAAAATTATGATAGAATCAAGACAGATGAAGATAGACAGAGACTACAGGATGACCTGGATAAACTGGAGAATGGTCTAGAAAATGGCTGCTAAAGTTCAACTCAGGAAAGTGTAAGGTGATAAAATTAGGCGAAGGGAGCAGGAGGCTGAACACAAGGTATCATCTGGGAGGTGAAATCCTGCAAGAGTCAAATAGAGAGAAAGATCTGGGGGTTGATATCACACCGAACCTGTCCCCAGAGGCCCACATCAAAGAATATCATCAGCGGCAAATGCTAGACTGGCCAACATAAGAACTTGCCTTAAGAAACTTGTGTAGGAATCTTTTAGAACCTGTATACCACTTATGTAAGACCAATCCTGGAGTATGCAGCTCCAGCCTGGATTTCATACCTAGTTAAA
>WNGS01034688.1:5000-12487 GCA_020271785.1 Procambarus virginalis | reverse complement strand
ATCTACCGAGCACCGGTGTATTTGCGGCCAGGCACGGGCAGACCAAATACGGCAGCCATGTGTTCATCTGTCGTAAGACACAGGGAAAGATTGCCAGACACGAGGCAGTCAATGACATCATCAAGAGAAGTTTGGCTACAGCTGGGTGTCCAGCACAAGGGAACCCCAGCTGTGCAGACCTGACAACAGCCAAAAACGCCCAGATGGAGTCACCCTGCAGCCATGGAGGGAAGGTAAACAGGTCGTATGGGATTACACCTGTGCATCTACATTGGCTGATACCTATTACGTTATAGCTCAGCGGAGGGAGGTGGGGCAGCCACCTTCAGGGGACCCAGAAAATCCACAAGTACAGAGACCTAGAACGTTGTTACGGTTCGTGCCGATAGGCTCAGAGACTCTGGGCGCCTGGGTAAATGTGCACTCAAGTTTTTAAAGGAGGTGGTGAGGACTCATTGGGAAAACTAGAGATCCACGAGCAGCCAGTTTCCTATTCCAGCGCCTCAGTGTCGCAGTACAGAGGGGAAATGCGTGCTGTATCCTGGGTACGCACCCAACCTCCGAGGAGTGGACGAGGTCTCGAACGCTGATTGTTAATTGTTATATATTTGTGTGTGGTGTGTGTGTGTCTCTGTAAACTGTAGCATTGCAATAAAATAAAACAAAACATACAAAAAAATAATAGGGGTGGTAGGAGAAGAAAAGAATAAGTATTCAGTGAGAATCACAAGATCTTCTCTGAATGCTCTTTGTTTTCTCTTCGAGGATGTGGGTCCCTGCAATTGACACAGAGGTGGTACCCCTAAATATATATACTTTAGATATATATATATATATATATATAATACTATATATATATAGTATATATATATATATATATATATATAATATAAATATTATATAATATATATATATATATATATATATATATATATATATATATATAATATATATATATATATATATTGTGACGATAATCTCTTATCAGAGATTTAGCCTGCTATTTCCTTACTTCATCACGTTCTCAACAATATGCAAGATACGTTTTATAGTGGCTTAACGTATATATCAAGACAGCCACACGCACCTGCAACTCCCTCCTTCCCCCCACTTCTGCACACCTGGTCGACCTGTCAACTGCTGCTCCCAGCAAACTAGCGACTTGCGGCCGTCCTGCGTTCTCATTGGCCGCTACCCAACACACCACCCCCGCTCCACGCCAATCACATTCATCGCCAGTCATTGTTGGAGTCCCTTGCAGCTCTCTCAGCCAGAATATATCTCGTGCTCCTGCTGTGAACACCTAATTTGACCCACCTCGTGTGATCAAATAAGAGGTTTATAGCTAGCGCATATATTCCCAGCACCATTTACTTTGTTAACGTAACCAGTTCCCCCTTTTCAATTAGTTATATATAATTTTATGTGTTTTTCTTTTACATTATTTTAAATGCCAAGGAATTGTCTTTATTTTATTTTGTTTTCTAGATTAAGTAAAGTACTTTTTTATATTTTGTGTTTTCGTGTATCTTGCCTTACCACAGATTATCAGACAAGCAGTCACTCTTTTTTTTCCTTTTTTTTATAACTTAAATGTATGTGGCCCAGCATTGACACCTGCTATTTGGAAGACTGCCGACCACCATTTCCAACACGTTACCGTCACATATAATTGGGGGCCTGTCCACGGAGCTTCACTCAGGTATTGGTAATTGTGGTAAGCGTACTTGGCTTTCATTTCCCTTGCTTTCATTATTTACATTAATCATTTTTTATTTTATATGGTGCTGTGTATATTGTGCATTACGGGAGTAGCATATGGTGAGAGTGAGACAACTTTGGATTACGTGGTGACTGTAGGCCGCAGTCATACTCTTAATTGGTCGTCTCCCCCTTCCGTGTTATTATCCGTGTTTAACATCTTTTGTCCCCAGATATTTCTCACATTTTTGACAGATTATCACATAGGTACCCTGGTACTGTGGTCTGTCTCCGGGTCAATAGCACCTAAGTCCTGCAATCCGACTCTAGGAGGAAAAAGAGGGCTTTAGATCCTCTAGCACGAACTATTATTGGCGAGTTGGGACCTCGCCGATAGTTCTCGTCACCAGTTGACACTCGCACCCCTACTCGTCGGTCAGACTGATGGTATTTACCCAAGGTAGGGAATTGGCGTTCTTTCTTTTGAGCACAAAGTTCGCTAATTCTGTAAATACCATATTCAATTTCAGTGGGTACCTTTGCTTATGTTCTATAGTGACTTGGCAAGGTATGACTACATTTTTTGGACTACCTCATTTATTTTGAAGCCATTTAGTGTTTCACTTGTCTTTTAAACTCAGTTTCCACTAATTAGTAGGATTTTCTTGCCTTTATCCTCCCACAGTGAGTACCAGGTACAAGATTTCCTGCGACCTTATTCATTTACCATCTTGAATTAACTTTAATTATTAATAATTCCCCACAGGATAGGTATCAGTTGCCACGTTTCCTGTTTCTGACATTCACCATATTCTCACTGTATATTCGTGTCTCCTTTATTTTGCTATATTTTCACAATGTTCCGCCTACAAGCTTTCAAGCAAATCCAGAAGGTGAAATAGGGAACTTACGTCATGCAAGAAGGGTCGAATTGATAACTCTTGCACACGAGTATCAATTGGAAGTTCCCCTGGCGCCAACAAATATACCGTAAATAATATAATTGTAGATCATCTTTTGGATGAAGGGAAGATAGATTCTGATACTCATGACCAATACACTATTTCAGATAAACATGACTTGACAGCAATAAAACTTAAGTTAGAACTTGCTAAGATCGAGCGGGAGCAACAAAAGGAAGCAGCTGCAATCAGAGAGCGTGAAGCTGCAGAAAGGAAGAACAAGAGCGTGAAGCTGCCCTCAGAAAGGAAGAACAAGAGCGTGAAGCTGCCCTCAGAAAGGAAGAACAAGAGCGTGAAGCTGCCCTCAGAAAGGAAGAACAAGAGCGTGAAGCTGCCCTCAGAAGGAGAACAAGAGAAGCTGCCAAAGAGCGTGAAGGCTGAAGAAAGGCAGAACGTGAAGAGAAGAAGAAGAAAGTGAACGTGAGTTGGCCTTATACAAACAGCGACTCGAGATGCAACGTGACCACGACAAACGACAGGCAGAAGCAGCTCTAAACTGTCGTGACCGAGAACTCACGAGGGACGCTGCACACCAAGCTCAACTCCAACAAGCGGCAGCTAGTCTTCCTCCCAGTTTCAATGTCTCCCATGCAAGTAAGTTAATGCCCCCGTTCATCGAAACGGAGGTTGATGTGTTTTTTACCACTTTTGAGACCCTTGCTGATCAACTTAATTGGCCTGACGACCAATGGGCTACCCTTCTCAGAGTACATTTAACAGGTAGAGCAGCAGTCACACTCAGCACTTTGGCATCAGAAAACGACTACACCACCCTGAAGCAAGCTGTGTTGGACGCCTACCTTCTCTCCACCGAAAGCTATCGACGAAAGTTTCGTGACTACGTCAAGGCAAGTACCACCACCTTCTTAGAATTTGCTAACACCAAACGAAGATATTTCATGAAATGGCTGGAGGCAGCACATGTCTCTACTTTTTCAGAGCTTGTCAACCTCATACTGGTTGAAGAATTTTTGAGACGTGTACCTCCTCCTGTCCGCCTATACTTAGCGGACAAAGAAGAGACGGATTTGGTGAAGTGCGCGAAGTCAGCTGACACTTACAGCCTCATCCACCGGCTGACACCAGAACCTACCAGCAAGAAGTCTTGGTACAGTTACGAGAAAGCGAGCCCAGATCAAGGTACCTCTCAACTGTACTGCAGGTATTGTCGACTATATGGACACACCATTGACAAATGTGGTAAGTCCCAATCTAAAGGTAACATCGAACCTCCTAAGTCTAAACCTACTCACCCTAAGTCCGGTAAGCCTGTAATGAATGTTGGTGTTCATGCTAATGATCTCTCTCTCTTTAGCAAGCATCTATATCCAGGAACTATCTCTACCCACGGTTCAGATTCAGAGGGACGTTTTGGACTTAAGATCCTGCGGGACACAGCGGCTCTACAATCGATCGTCTTGAAATCAGCTGTGCCCAACGTCGCCTACACAGGAGAGACTGTGTTCATCACTGACCTTACTGCTACAACTCCTTATCCCCTTGCCAGAGTTTACCTAGATTGTCCCTTCGTGACCGGTGAAGTCCAAGTCGCCGTCAGGGAAAAGCCTTTTCCCATGCCTGGAGTGCAACTTCTCCTGGGCAACGACTTGGCAGAAGACCAACAACCAAACAACCTGATCGTCAAGGACATATCCGAGGTAAGCAACTCTGTGTTGGATAACCCGATTTTTGAGCATGTTCCAGCAAAGGTTCAAGAGAGTGATGAAGGTTCTCCTCCTGTTATGGTGACCACCCGTGCTCAAGCTGCACGACCACAGCCAGCTGACTCTACTGCTACCGCTGTCCCTCAGGACCCTTCGAAACTACCCCCTAACCTGACCGCTGTGGAGTTCCGTAAGTTACAGAGAGATGATCTTACCTTGACACCATTATTCTTTCAGGCTGAAACCCAATCCGACAGTGTTCCTGGGTTCTTTATGGAGAACGAAATACTCTATCGCAGGTATAGACCCAGTAAACTGAAGGACGAGGACGATTGGGCAGACGTTGAACAACTAGTGATTCCTACCAGCCTGCGGCCCACGATTCTACACCTGGCCCACGGCGCTTTGTCACACTACGGGTTCAACAAGACTTACCATGGAATTCGACAAGACTACTACTGGCCAGGTATGGTAAACGACGTCAAGAATCATGTCAAATTATGCCACGTGTGTCAGTTAGCCGGGAAACCGAACGTTTCCATTCCCAGAGCACCACTGATACCCATCCAGGTGCCTGAGGAACCGTTCCACAAACTTATTATTGACTGTGTTGGTCCTTTGCCTCGGACCAGTGCAGGCAATGCATATATCTTAACCATCCTGTGTCCTACCACCAGATTTCCGATAGCAGTTCCAGTGAAAAATATTACGGCTGCTACAGTGGTGAAGAATCTACTGAAAATCTTCACCCAGTATGGATTTCCGAGGGAGATACAGAGCGACTGTGGCACCAACTTCACCAGTGATCTCTTCAAACGGACTCTGGAGGAGTTCAACATCAAACAGGTACTGTCCAGCCCCTATCATCCTGCTTCACAGGGTTCTCTCGAGCGTAGTCATCAAACCATCAAGGCACTCTTAAAAAAGTTTTGTAATGAGACCTCAAAGGATTGGGATAGGCAAATTGATCTCATCATGTGTATTTTCAGAAGTCTTCCCAACGAGTCACTAGGAGTATCTCCTTATGAGATGCTCTACGGACGTAAGTGCCGTACACCTCTCAAGGCTTTCAAGGATTCTCTACGTGATGCCACCTTCAGTGAGCATCAGAATGTGCCCCAGTATCTTCAAAATCTCCGACACATTCTAGAGAGGGTCCATTCCTTTGCCAGCAACAACCTACAGAAAGCCCAGGAGAGGATGAAGACTCGTTACGACCAGCACTGTAAAGTAAGGAAGTTTAAACCAGGAGACTTAGTGCTTGCCTATTTCCCTATCCCAGGTTCTCCTTTACAGAACAGGTTCTCAGGACCCTACCGTGTTAAGGAGTGCCGGAACAACTTCAACTACGTTCTCGAGACCCCCGATAGGCGGCGGAAGACCCAGCTGTGCCACATCAATTTACTCAAGCCCTACCATGGGGTTCCTCCCACTGTGTTAACCAATTTCACCTCATTTACAGGTCCATACAGCCACAGTGAGACCTTCCCTGCTTCTCCTTCCGAAAGCACTGACACTGAGACAGCGCTTTCTAATTCGGAAATCCTTACTGACCTTCACAATCATTTTCAGGACGATAATAGTGCTTCACTCATCAAACTCATCAGAGAACATCAGGAGTTGTTTCGAGATGATCCCCAAGAGTGTACTGTGACTCGGCACGACATCCAACTGCTACCTGACACCCAGCCGATTCGCCAACCGTTCTACCGAATCAGCCCTAGCAAAACGGAAGTCATGCGGGCTGAGGTACAGTATCTCTTGGACCATGGACTGGCTACCCCCTGTGAGTCCCCCTGGGCCTCACCATGCATCCTGGTACCCAAACCTCACGGCAAAATCCGTCTGTGCACGGATTATAGGAAGTTGAACCAGGTCACAGTGAAGGACGCCTACCCAATACCCAGGATAGACGACATACTGGATGCCATTGGTAATGCCCGCTACCTGTCTCAGGTAGACTTACTCAAGGGCTACTACCAGGTGAGTTTAACGGAGCGAGCTAAGGTACTGTCCGCCTTTATAACCCCGTTCGGGCTTTTCAGGTACAATCGCCTTCCCTTTGGACTCTGCAATGCCCCGGCCACCTTTCAGAGAGCTGTCAACCGCGTCATCCAGGGCTTGGACAACACCTACGCCTATTTGGATGACATCGTGGTAGCATCCAACACCTGGAGCGAACACCTGCTCCAGCTACAACGATTGTTCTACAAGCTCCTGAAAGCCGGCCTCACCATCAATCTGGGCAAGTCCACCTTCGCGAAAGGTAAAGTGCGGTACCTGGGTCATGTTATAGGGAGTGGCAGCCTGGCTCCGTTAAATATCCACATTCAAGCAATCCAACAGTATCCACAGCCTACTACCAGGAAGCAGCTCCTGCGCTTCCTTGGTCTTGCTTCCTATTACCGTAGGTTTGTGAAGAATTTTAGCACTGTTGCAACCCCATTAATCACCTTAACCAGTCCCAAGCAACGGTATAATTGGACCAGAGAGCAAACCGTTGCATTCGAACAACTCAAATTCCTCCTCTGTTCTAATCCTATTCTCGCCTCACCAGATATCAAGAAGCCTTTCATCCTCCATGTCGACGCCAGTGGTACCGGCATCGGAAGTGTCTTAATGCAGCAGCGAGGCGAGGAGGTTCTACCTGTCAGCTACTACAGTTGCAAGTTGAAGCCTCATCAGAAAAACTACAGTACTATAGAGAAGGAACTCCTCTCCATCGTCCTGAGCTTACAACACTTTGCACCATATCTGCACGGTGCTAGGTCCACTACCATCTATTCGGACCACAACCCTCTGAGATTCCTACATCAAGCCCAATTTAATAACCAACGTCTGCTGCGATGGGCTTTATATCTTCAAGGCTTCAATTTAAAGATCTGCTACATCAAGGGGCCTGATAACATCATCGCTGACGCCCTCTCCAGAGTGCATGAGGTAGAGGCAGCTCCACCTCCCACTCTACCTCCCGTGAACGTGACTCAACCGAACAGCAGGCTTCGGGGGAGAGTTGTGACGATAATCTCTTATCAGAGATTTAGCCTGCTATTTCCTTACTTCATCACGTTCTCAACAATATGCAAGATACGTTTTATAGTGGCTTAACGTATATATCAAGACAGCCACACGCACCTGCAACTCCCTCCTTCCCCCCACT